>JAJOOH010007908.1:0-27616 GCA_029582605.1 Solanum gracilifrons
TTCACAAACTCAAATTTTCTATTAAATTCGGATTAGGCAAAAAACCCCAAATTTTACAGTTGAGATCTGAAATTTTGATGTTAAAATCCATAAATAATTGATGGAAATCAAAGATATAAGTTGGAAATAACTTACCCAATGAATTCCTTGCGAAAACCCACTTGAAATCACCTATTTTCGAGCTCTCAAAGTCTAAAAATGGGAAATGGGTATTTTTCAAGTGGGTTTTCTCAAGGAATTCATTTGAACTGCTGAACTTGAGTTTTACTTTAGGACAAGCAAAAGTTTAAGTTTGTGGTGTTGATGAGTCCAAGATTTGGACTCATTTAGGGCTTTATTTATATAGATTTAGTGTCCTGAAATACTTAATTTGTGAAAATAACTGATGTTAAATCCTCGATTTTCAGGAATATGGATTCAGGAACAAAGCAAGGACAGTAACAGTCCAAAAGGAACAAAATAGGCTGAAGAAATAAAGATGGGTGAGCCTGAGGATCTCCAAAAGCACTCGGCGTGTCGCCTAGTGGCTCATGTGACTGCCTAAAGTTCCAGTGTGACAAGCCCTGAAGGAAAGAACCAAGTCAGCGACGAAAAGGATCAGTCGATGAATCACCGAGTAGTTCTGCGAAGCCAGGATAAATTGTCCAAAGTTACAGACCTTGAGGATGCTGAATGTCAAAGTGAAAAGGTGATGGAAAAGACCAAAGGGAGGCTCGCCGAGTGGATCGGCGAGCCTAACTTACTTCACCAAAGGGGCTTTCATAGCTTATTTTTGGAAACTATAAATACGTTTTTGAACATTAAGTTTAGGATCTTTTGAGATTTTTGATATCTTTGTAACATCTTTTAGACATTAGAAACAGTTTTGATTCTTGGAGAGAGTTTTCTCTAGAATTTTCTTTAGCTTTGAAGGATTGAAGAAATTCACTTTAGAGAAATTGGAAGTGGGTCTTTGAGATTCATTAAATTGGAGCATTGTAAAGACGAAATCACTCTTACCCAATTGATGGATAATCAATTCGGTAACTGTTTTTACCTTTCTATAATGTCTAGCTAAAACCCCAATTCTTGGGGTGTGATCATGTGATTATGGGCTGATTTAGCTTATGGGTATTGCTAATTGTTAGTTTACATGCTATTTAAAAGTGAGTTTAATCATTAATTGTGGTTTAATTTAAGAATTGTAGTTGTAAATGCAATTCTATGTTTGTGTTCTTGGCTTGCACGAGAGAGAGGTATTAGAACTAAGGTTTTTGATTGATGGTTTGTGGGTATTGGGTTGATCTGGATTTAGCTCGAAAGAGTAAATCCTAAACGCAATTCCACACATTTATCTTGAGAGAGTGAATGGATTAAGGTGTGGGCTACTCTTAATTTGCATGTTTGCTGATGTTCGAGAGAAATCACTTGATTCGGGGAAATTGTTCGAGAGAAAATTACCTCCCTTATAGCCTAGCCTACTCATTAATATCTAGCTATTTACTAATAGTTGCAATTACCCATATGTCTATATTCGCCTATAATCGATTACATCCGAAAAATCCTTCTCATTATTGTTAATTCCTAGTGTTTGCAACTGTTTGTAGTTGATAACTAAAACCAAAACCCCCATCTGACATTGGTGTCACCCTTTTTACTTGATTATGTATTTAATAGATAATTTCTATTCCTATGGCTGATTTGACCACATTCATACTTCTTGATTGAATTTGAGACACGTACTGCTCCCTGTGGGATTCGACCCCAACTCATTTAGTTGGGTTTTATACTGATTTATGATCATTGAACACCTAGAATTGGATTAGGTGTACTTGAAACGTTAAATCAGTGCTCAGAAGCTTAAGTGGTGAGTCCTCATAGTTCTAGGATTATAGACATGCTTTACTTTTTGTATTCACTTTTTAGTTTCAGTCTTGTTAGAGTTAGTTGAGGGCATGTCTTAGCAACTACGATCAGTTAGAGGCTTTTAGACATAGATTAGATTCAGCTTTAGTGGTTAGTGTTTTTTTCAGTCATCACTATACTCTTCATATATTTTTTATATTCAGTCATGTTGGGATTTTACCCATTTCACATATTAAATTGTTTCTAGCTTCAGTACAGTGCATGTTTTAATTGAACTTGTATAGATATGTCATACCATGGGTTAGCTTGGGGTCACTTGTGACATTACGCGCCATGTTGCGTCTAGGAGGTAGTCTCGGGGTGTGACAATTTAATATCCCAACAAGTGTGCAACTTCATAAACAGTACCTAACCAAGGAAGAAAATGAACTCCAAGCTTAAGCATATTCAAAACATCACGTCATAAGGCATGCATGCGAATCATACTCAAATGCATATAATCTTAAAGAAGTAAATCACGTTAACTCATTTTTTCAAAGGTCATGTTTACATGAGTATGAATGCATGAGGAAACATGAGAACAACTAGGATACATGAAACCCAAAGGATTACCCATGAGAAGATAAATATGTTTAGCTAGAGTAGGGTCAGAGGGAAAGAGATGGGGGTAACGAGACAACTTATCGGCCTCGGCCTCCCAAGTAGTACCCTCAGTCTTTTGATTCCTCCATAAGACCTTCACTGGTGCAAATATCTTATTTCATAATTTTTTAACTTGCCAGTCCAAGAACTCAACCAGAACCTCTTCATAAGAAAGACTCTCCTTTATACCAAGACTCTCCAATGGTACAATGGATGTCGTATCACCAACACATTTTTTCAACATAGAGACATGGAAAACAAGATGCACCGATGTTAAGTCATTAGGCAAATAAAGTTCATAATAAACCTTACCAATACGCCTCAAAATCATATATGGGGCCACATAACGGGGACAAAGCTTCCCTTTTTCCCCAAACCCCATCACACCCTTCATGGGTGAAATCTTCAAGTAGACCCAATCGCCTACATCAAGTCATGGTACATCTTAGTAGCTCCCAGGTGAATGGAATATCAAGAACTATGGGCTTCCGACAAAATCTGCTCCATCAAATCATCAACATTGGGAATACACAAACGACCTTGATACTGAAGCACACCGTCTCCCTCTTTGGAGAAAGCCTCTACGGATTTTCTAAGTACCGCTACCTTCAATTCAACAAAAATTGGATCAAGACTTTGATTGGGTTTCAAATCCAACACAGGTGATGATTCAGAACCATTATGAACCATGTCACAACCTTTAGTAGAATAAACCAACCAAACACCAAATCGGGCTTATCTATGAACATCTCGAACCAACTCCTTTTTATTATCATGAACATGAGCAGTACTACCCATTGATAACCGACTACGATCATCCACCACCATATTTGCCTTACTAGAGTGATAGAGGAAACTCATGTCGAAATCCTTTAGCAACTCAATCCACCTCCTTTGGAGAAGATTTGAATCCTTTTCTTTGAACACGTATTGCAAACTTTTTGTGGTCGGTAAAGACATCAACGTGGACACCATATAAGTAATGCCTCCAAATCTTTAGGGCAAATACAACCGCCTCTAGCTCCAAATTGTGGGTAGGATAATTCTTTTCATTAATTTTAAGTTGCCTTGAAGATAAGCAAAAACTTCCCATTTTGCACAAAAACACACCTTAGTACAACCCTTTAAGCATCAAAATAAAAACCAAACCCATCGGACCCTTCCGGTAAAGTCAACACTGAAGAGGAGGTAGGTCTATATTTCAATTCTTGGAAACTCTTCTCACACACTTCAAACCATACAAACTTAATTTCTTTTGAGTCAATGTCGTCCAATGTATCACCCCATATTTAGAGAAGGGAATATATTCACTACTTAGTCGATTAGGCGATCCGCCGAGTCGACTTGGCGATCCGCCAAGTAGGGCCTTGTCACGACCAAGGGGTACACCCTAGATGTAACATGGCATACTAGACCCCGAAAGGCCTAATACTAGCCACTTAGCATATCATAACATATAGTAAATAGAAATGATGCAGAAATTTTAAAGCTTTTTCCATACAATCGAAGTCTTTATAAAAGCAAGTGGAAGTCTATAACACTTTGTCTCAAATCATCTAAAACCAAATGAATAACTCTTTCGGACGCATCCCATACAATAGTCTCAAACATAAAGAAAAGACATAAAGAAAAAGGTGATCACATCCTCTATGCTATGAGGACCCACCTAGTCTTTAATTCCTTTGCTCTACTAGGACCTATCCACAAGGATGGAACTCAATATCGCCGAACCCTACATTTGATAAGAATGTAGGCAAAAGTATGTGTTAGTACAAAATATACTAAATATGTTATCTAGCATAACATCAGAAGAGCATAACAAAAGTGTTAGACAACATAAAACATAAGCCATAAGCATAAGATATAATAACATGGTCATGAGCAAAATCTCCAACATAGACATAATATGAGCATAAGTCATCATAAGGCCTACTCTAACAACATAGGAAATACTACATATTCATAAGCATAGCCCATACTTAAATCCTCATAATATAAGAGAACCTTCATAAATAACCTTCAAGTCATACTTCTGCAATGCATAGATGAGACCTCATAATCTCACCTATGCTAAGTACCAATTTTAGGCCATCTTGCCTCTTTATCATCTTCTGATCTCATCCTTAGCTTACTCCTCATATACAAGGAAATATCTCACCTTTAGTCAAACACAACATGGAAGGAAACTATAGCAACAATCCATCAAAATATACATCATATAAGAGAAACACTTTTTACGTAACCTTAAGTCATACTTGTGCAATGCATGAATAAAACCCCATAATCTCATCCACACTAAGTACTCCTTTAGGTCCTCATACTTCTTGGTGGGAGACTAGTCTCTCTTTTTAAACCCTAGAACACTATGAGGCACTTCCTTAAGAACATCTTAGTTCATTATTAGGTTGAACCCTATGAGATACTTCTTTAAGCATAACTGAGTTCATTATTATCTTGAACACTATGAGATACTTCATTAAGCATGTCTAAGTTGATTATTTATTTTGAACACTTGGAGATACCTTTTCAAGTATGTCTTAGTTTATTTTACTCTTGGAACACTATGATATGCCTCTCTAAGTATGTCTTAGTTCATCTTGAACACTACGAGATACTTCTTTAAGCATGTCTTAGTCCCATGGATACGGAGATTGCTACTAGAAACCCGAACTCCACTAGGTTAAGGCTTACATCTTATGATACCTAATTTTTGGGAAAAGCCAGACTTTACTATGTGAGAGTTCCCCCTTTACCTTAGATAGTCCGGTCATCAACTAGGTGTGGCTCTCCTTTCAACTTGGAACCCGAACCCGACTATGTGTGAACTTCCATCTCATTGTCAATATCCACTTGGGGCCAAGCATACACCCTTTAGGTTAGTTATTAAACCTTACTTAACATTCATGTATCATGGAAGGATGTCATTTACAATCAATCCATGTTCACGTGATTCTATCACTTTATGCATTCAAGCATTCACTAGGTAGATTAGGTAGGTATAAGCCTTCCACCACAATCTGTCCATTAATTTTCTATTCTCATATAGACTTTACCCTCAAAGCCTTAACATACATATATCATCGTATTAGCTTTACTTTCAAAACCCTAGTGATAAACACTCATGACTACAAGCCTTACTCTCAAAGCTCTACCTCTTACAATCATCATACATAACTAGATCACAAGACATTCTAGTCACATGCTTCATTGTGAAGTAATTCTAATAATATTTCATCATAAAGATCCAATACCAAGCCTTACTAGTCATGATCCATCATATATACATTATTCTAATTCAATTCATATTCACGTTCTTCTATTCTTGAACAATTACTATGCATATCATCAATTCTAGAAGATCATCTATGAATCCTCAATTTCCCTCCACAAGGCATAAACCCACATTACTTCAATTTCATCAATAAAACTAGGGTTAGCCATAGAAAACATGAAATATCATCATAATATCATGATTAACTACTAATTCAACCATAAAAAATCAATATCCACTCAATTGGATTCATACTCAACTAAACCCACAATATTGGAAAGAACCCTAACTTGAATTGGGGATTTCATCTTCACAATTGGGGGATTTCAAGAGGACTCCATATAAGGAAGTATCCATGGATGAATCAGCTAACATACCTTTATTATAAAGCCTCACAAAGCTTGAAACAATGGAATCTTGACTTGACCTAGCTTGATCCTCTTCTTCTTCTTCTTCACTTTCTAGAGAGAATATTTAAGATGGAATTGGGTTCTTTTTGGTGAATTGAAATAATGACTAGGATCAATGTATTTAGGGGTCTAATAGATTTATATAGGTGGACTAATCCAATATAAAACGACACCACTTAACCCCTAATTAATTCTGGAATGTTCCCTTAAACCCCAACTTAACCGGTATAGGCTTCAAGATTGCCTCACCCACAAGACCACGCCCACGAGTCATGGGTCCACCCACGGTCCGTGCGGGTCAAGCGTGGATGGTGGCATGTGGATTGAGTTTTGGGGTAATGATGCACAACCCCTCACCCACGGGGCATGGATCCCCCCTACGGAGCGTGGGTCCCCCCATGGGTAGACTGTTTTGGGGAGTGTTGAGGGTCTTCCTCAAGGACCCTAGGTTGGTCCTTGGGGAGTCGTACCTTGACGTTCCAACCCTAAACGCTTCATTATAAGTATGGTAGGTCTCTAACACTCACGTCAAGCTCTAGTTGACCTACTAAACTACGGGGTGTTACAAGCCTCTTCGTCTTTTGGCTTGATCCCTAATGTCCTGCATTTTGTAACTTTAGGCGAGCTAAGTCGGGTTCGCCATTCCAATCGTCAATTTACCGAAGTCGACTCCCCCATTGTGTAAGTCAACTTTTCCCCCAAGTCAACTTAATGTAAAATTAGGCGAGCTAAGGGCTCATTTTGCGAGTCGCCAAATGCCTTTTGGCAAGCTCCAGCGTAAGGATTTTCAGTTTTTAAGTCAGGGTCTTAGAAATCTTTTCAGATTTATTTTATTTTGATACTACGTCACATGAAGTCAACATCACACAACATCTATGGGTGCAATTTCAACCATGAGAAATAAAGTTCGTGAAAACTATAAATACAACTTAAGCAAGAATTTTCACAAAAATATGCACATATAAGGAAATCATGTCATAATCATCATTCACATTTCAAACACCAAAGAAACACAACATGTAACTATCTCATTAAAGAACGTTATGCAACTTTATCATAAGAAATCATTTAAGCATGCACTTCAACTCAACTCATGCACTACCAGCAAGTTGAAACTTTATTCACCGACTCATAATGCATCAACCACATAGGCCTTTCTCATGTTCATAGGAAGAACAACCTTCTCCTAAGCATGACATGATATTTACCCCTTTTATATCATCATAGGGTACATTATGCAATGGCTTTCAAGTGCACACATAGACATGATCAACATTTCCACTCATGAGGCAATTAAGCAATTCATACTAGTTGCACCCTAATCATGAGGATTATAGATCATCTACTAGTCTTATCATTTAATCATCATACTATCAAGAACATACATGTCATTACCATGTTTAGTTATGTTCAAAGAGGGACTACCTTCTCCTAGTCACAACATACACACATGGCATCATAAACTCATAAGCAAGCATTACACAAAGGTCAATTCATTTAAGGAGAAATTCTCAACTCCTAACCTAAGCATGCTCATACTCTCTTCCTCAAGAAGTCAAGAGTGCATTCACCATATAAAGATGCATATTGACTTGAGAAACATGAATTTTATTACTAAGATTCCATTTTTATTATGTAATAAGAATCCTTCAAAACATGCAAAACATAGTGTCTTCTAGGACATGTATAACATACGGGGATCATGCAACTCATAATCATATGCAAGACTCCAAAACATGAACAAGCAACTAGGAATTCTTTGATCTCAAGCTTGAATAAGAATAGAAAGAAAATATAAGGATATCAACAACCTTACTACTCACTCATCATCCCCCACTTAGGATAAACCCATCCAAGAGCACATTAAACTAACCAAGAGAACTATCACTTACAAATTAAGCACAATGTTCCCCCTCGTGGGATCAAGTTATGCACAATCCTTTAATCATTACCTCCTTTATCTCTAAGGTAGGAACCATTCTCCACTAAGTCTTCACTATACTCCCTTAGGTGAGGATTTCAAGAATCCAAACAAAATGAGTATCTATAACACTCCGCTTCATATCTATCACCCAAAGTGGTTCTCAACATGAAGAACTCAAGGAAGCTCAATGTAGAAATATTGAGGGCACTCAAAACCTTAGCATCTAGGCACATTATCCCCCACTTGGGGTGAGCTTAATCAACTCTTTATCACACCATACCCTTATCATCACCTTTGATGTAACTTTCCGCTCAACCATGCCTAGGTATTATCTAAACACCCTCTTTGAATTACCATTCTTAAGATCAACCTTACAAGACAACTATCCTCTTTAGAGTTAGTCAACATCTATTCTCTTGTCCTTCCTATGAACTAAGGGGTACATGCAACTCTCCAAGTTAACCTTAGAGCAAAACACTACCCTAACTCATGGAACAAAACCCCTTTTTCCGCTCTTAGGGCAAGCCTACACAACAACTCTAATTCACACAAGGACAACCAGGAAGCATCACTCAAAAAGGCAACTTTCACCTCACACTAGTTACCACATTCCTTCAAAACTCCTCAAATCTTCACCATGACTTTCTACTATTATTACCCATCACCATAAAGCAACTCATCATGCTAAAAGGATTTCATTCTTACCATAACGACTCTTACCATACGAGAATTACACCACCATACAACATTTTCAATGTAATGTTTCCAACCTCATAGATCACATATAGCCATGATTGGCATCACAATACGATTTCCAAATCTACCTTCATATATATACTCATATAGTCACCACATCATAATAAGCATTAAAACTGACCTATTCTTCCCTCGATCCTTACATCATCAGCTCTTCCAAGTAATCACATCTAGAAGACCACTGGATAAGGGAAAATAAAAGAGAGAGATCATAGGGAGTTAAGCTTTACGGCACGACACAAGGGTAATGAAGAAAGTGACATATTAGCAACAACATTGATATTGAGTGTTCTTCCCTTAAAGGGATCACAACACATTTACAATGTCCCCAATTCATGAGCAATTCACATCTAAAGCTCTTAGGGATTCTAGACCACACACCCACACTTCATCATAGGATACAAGGACACATTCAACATTGAATAGGTACTCCTAACATGTATATGATCAAACATTCATAAAGGGGTCATATAGGTAGGGCTCATTCCACAATAGTACCTAACATAATCAATCATGTAAAACACACCTTATCCCTAACATTATCATTCACATTATACTCCTCATCATCAACACACTTTAAACATCATGCTAGCATTGACGATTTCATACATAACCTTCATAGCATAACTTCATAAACATATGCATCATAATCATCAATTCACTTCACATCTATTACCTTCAAGTCCATGATCTCAACATGCATAGATAGACAGGAAGTGAACACCTCCACCATAAGTGGAACAAACCACACAACAACAATTCTCATACTATAGATTAGAAGTTAGGTTAACTTACCAATTCTCGAAGCCATGATCACCATGGATCAAACCTCAAAAATTCATAATCAATTGACATAGATAGTAATAGGAATCAACAATGTAATTCAATAACATAAACACAGTCTAAGTACAATTCTATAAACAAAGGGATCAACCCATAACTTTGCCCATAAGGCCATAATTCTCAACTCATCAATATACCAACAATTCAACATGAATAAGTATAGATAATCATAGGAAAAATCAATACAGTCTAATCTAAACATAATTTCACCAATAGAGATCATATTCACAAAGACCCACATCATAGGCCAATTTTTGAGAATTTGGGGATCATGGGTTCTTTAAGAATTCCTTTGAAAATTATCTTAAAAACCTTAATTACACATTAATTCATCAATTTAATGATTTAGAAAATCGTTTGACAAGGAACCCATGTTTAGTTTGAAATTTGGGAATTTTGGTCTTTGAATCACTTTTGAAAATCTTTGATAGAACTCTTTGAATGAGAGGTTATTCAAGAATCAAGAGTCACCATACCTTAATTATTGAAGTCCCATGAAATTGAAGAATAAATCAGTTGAAAACCCATCTTCTAGCTTGAGTTTCATCAAGGTCTTCAATGGAGCTTTTGAGAGAATCTATTTTGAGAGGGAAGGGTCAATTTGAAGAATGGGGTCTAATTTTAGATTTTGGGGTTTTAACCAACTTAAAATACCCTAAAATAGGTAGAATAACCATTTATAATAATTCCCCAAAGTACCCAAACTACCCCTCACTTAGTTGGACCTTATAAACAAGTCAAACTTGAGTTTTATTTTCGCAGATTTCGTCGGGAAAAAGGTTTGGGACGCGGAGGTGTTCCTACAAGTTTCTGGAAATTAAATTACGAGACAGTAGAGTCCGCAATGTGTCCGTGACGCGGTCCAAAGTTTTTGGCCCTTGGTGGAGCAGGTCCGCGACGCGGAGCCACTCCCTCCATGCACAACATCAAGCTGCCTCGGCAGCTTATTTGGCCAAGGTTGGGGTCCTCCTCGGGGACCCTTAGGGTAGCCCCCGGGGAGTCGCATCCAAACGTTATGACCCTAAAAACATTTATTAAGGCACTAGGGTCACCTCCACTGATTTTAGACTCCAAACAACACATAAACACATGAATAACATACTAGAATACACCAACACGTAAAAGACTAGTTTCTGAACGTCTTGTTCGTCCCTTGACGGTTGACTTCCAAACTCTTTAAAACTGACTTAAAAGGCTATTCTTCATTATTTTGACAAGTTATTAATGCATAAAACCTATGTGAGCCTCTACTTTATCCAACTTCATTTTGAGTATCGTTACATCAGTGGTTCACCTTGACTCCGTGTACTTGCCATACACTAGAGTAGGAACCTGAGAGAAACAAAAACAAAAAGAAAGAGTAAAATTAAAAAATATTTGACTAAAGTTCATTAATGTAGTTAAACTTAATATAAAAGCCTTATTCCCTGGCAGCGGCTCCAAAATTTAATACGCTCAAATTACACCTTCCTAAAGAAGTATAAGTGATTGTTATCAAGTCAAGAACCTAACTTGTAGGTTGGGGTCGATCCCATGAGGAATATGGTTTAGACTTAACTTTAACTCACGATTATATTCATTTAGTCAACGAACTTCCGAAACAAATAATTAAAAGGGGGGATTTGTGAAACAAATTTTGGAAATTATGTGAACAATCAGTGAACAAGATTCAAACTTTAGATGTTATCAAGATGAGAGAGAAACTAGGGTGTAAGTGTTCCCCATAAGCTCATAACTCCGTAATCCTAGTAATAGTAATCCTTCCCTAGTGTATTACATGTACGGTGATAAGTTAGGTATCTCTAATTCCTTGGTCCGGCAACTAGAGAATTTCATCCTACACCTTCGTCTGACTACGTGTGTATAATTAACTAACCCTTATCGTTACCTCATATTAGACATCACATCGATGTATGGCTTAGTTTTTACCCTCTCACCAATCGACATTAGACTATTAGATAGTATCACACTAAATCTATGTTGATAATTCTTTTCTCGTTAATTACCTCATTGGTCAGGTAAGTAGTAACTAGGCGATTTCTAATGTTGGCCATCGTTAAAAAGATTTCTAAACTAAAGAATTATCAATCCATGCAATAACACTATTCAAGAATTACTTAGTTACTAATCATACGTTGCTAATCGCTCATGGTTCCTACAACCCTAGTTGTGGATTTAGTTACCCATAGTAGCAAGAACACAATTCATAATTTTAGATGAAGAAATCATGAACTTACGTAATGAGAAGAATAAACCCAGAATCTCAACTTGAATTTCAAAGTCAAAATCTTCGAAACGAACTTAGGAAATCAATAATTGCTAAAATTGCAAAATGATCTCCCAAGCGAAAAACTAAAACAAAAGCAATAAAGTCTAACCCCCAAAAATGAGGTTTACATGCCCTATATATAAAAAAAAAACAAGTACCAAATAAAAAAGAAACGAAATAAGGAAATAAATTGGTTTCGATCTACGTCACTGACCTACGGACCGTGGATTGACCTACGGTCCGTAGGTCCCTTCCGTGGTTCAGGACTTAGGCAAACTTTCCAACTTCAAAAATCTTCATATCTAACGTAATCGATCGATCAACAGTACGGACTGTGCTTCAATCCACGGTCAGTGGATCCTCCTCCGTAGCTCCATTCTTAGAATCTTCAAAATCAGGTACTAGAAACCCTTCTCTGAATCATTTGACAGAATAGCAGGACGTCCCGTAGGTCAATCTACGGTCTATCAATTGCAACCGTGGTTCCACACTTAGTCAAGAATTCCCTGATTTTCCTTCAGCCTTGCTTGCCCATCTACGTCTACCATCTACGGGGCGTGACTAGAACTACGGTCCATAGGTCACGTCTGTAGATGCCCTTTTCTGCATATTGTTCATATGTGTCTCTCAACTTCCATGTCCGAACTTATTTCCTGCAAACATGATAGAAATACATTAATACTAATACAAAATGGCCCTAGACACACACAACTCTTAAGTGAAATATATTAAAAATACCGTAAACTCACGGTATATCAATGTCTCAAACAGTGCTACATAAGACTCAACATGAATGCATACAACAAGACTCAACTTACTCATGCAATGATCAATTGTGCACTCAAAGATTCAAATTGTGACTCACCATTATCAAAGATGCTCAAGTTCACAATACTTGCTTCAAATGCAAGTTCAAGCTCAACAAAGGTACTCAAATGCCCTCACAACAAAGATGATTTCATATTCACACACAATTCTTCAAAAATTTATACTTCTGGAATCACATACAACTCTCGCACTCACAAAGATGAACACATGCATGACTTTACCCATAGGTTTACCCCTATTTTCCAATCAGTACTCGTTTCAGATTACTCAAGATCACAAAGGTCTTTTCAAGGCTTGTAATGGGGCTGAGTGTAAAGGTATGGTCATTTAGGTCCAGTGACTGCTACCCTCATGAAGTGTGGCCGGACCATCATTTTCTTCCTTTCCTTTAAAATTTCAAATATGCTCATAATTCATCCCATTATTCACTTTCAAATGGATTACCAAATACGCCATTTCTTTTGCAATTTCACTACTTTATCTCACCACTTTTTTCATTCATTTTATTTGCTTCTTTTTCTCTTTATTTTTTACATGGAGAGGTTCCAATTTTTTCAACACCATTCTATTGAAATAAAATAGGTCTGGGTCGGGTCAGGCAGAACTCTTTACTTCACATAAGTATAGGAGGAACTACCTTCTCCAAATTCAATGAGCATCAACATATTAAGCAATCAACAAGACATTTCTTTAACGAGACAACATCAAGCATGCTCATTACAACTCTCATGAAGACAACATCACACAACATCTATGGATGCAATTTCAACCATGAGAAACAAAATTCATGGAAACTCAAAATACAACTTAAGCATGAATTTTCACAAAAATATGCCCATACAAGGAAATCATGTCATAATAATCAACACACATGATTTTCAATTTATACCTAATTAAGAGAGACTACTAACCTCAATTTTGGCTAGGAGTAGGGAGGAAAAAGATGAGGGTAGCGGGATTTCATATCGGCCTCGGCCTCCCATGTTGCACCCTCAACTATGTGGTTTCTCCATAGGACTTTTATGGAGGCCACCTCTTTATTCCTTAACTTTTTAACTTGACGATCTAAGATTTTGACCAGAACCTCTTCATAAGACAGGTTCTCATTTACCTCTAAACCTTCTAGAGGGAGAACGGACACCGGGTCACCTATACACTTCTTTAACATAGAAATATGGAACATCGGGTGAACCGGGCCAATTCGATGAGAAATCTCAACTCATAAGCGACCTTTTCGACATACTTCAAGATCTCATAAGGCCCAACATACCGGGGGCTAAGCTTTCCCTTCTTACCAAACCTCATCACCCCTTTCATGGGTGAGATCTTCAAGTAGACCCAATCACCTATCAAATTCAAGATACCTCTTTCTGTTATCGGCATAAGACTTTTGCCGACTATGAGCCATTTTCAACCTATCCCTTATAAGAAAAACTTTTCCCGTAGCCTCATAGACTACTTTGGGACCAAGAAGAGCAAATTCACCTACTTCAAACCACCCAATCAGAGATCGACACCTTCTACCATAAAGTGCTTCAAAGGGTGCCATAGCAATACTCGAGTGGTAGCTATCGTTGTAGGAAAATTCTATCAAAGGTAGGTGGTCATCCCAATTACCTTTGAAGTCAATGACACACGCTCTCAACATGTCAACTAGGGTTTGGATGGTGCGTTCCGCTTGACCATCCGTTTGAGGGTGAAATGCGGTACTAAGTTTCACTTGAGTACCACGCCGACTTTGGAAAGACCTCCAAAAATGAGAAGTAAATTGGGCACCTCTATCCGAAATAATCGACAACTGGGCCCATGAAACTTCACAATCTCCTTAATGTACAACTTAGCATAATCTTCCGCCGAATAAGAAATCTCGACAGGAAGGAAATGGGCTGATTTAGTCAATCTATCCACAATAACCCAAATGGAGTCATGTTGCCTACGGGTTCGAGGCAAACCTACCACAAAATCCATATTAATCTCTTCCCACTTCCAAGTGGGGGTGTCAATATCTTGAGTTAGACCCCCCGGTCCTTGGTGCTCGGCTTTGACTTGTTGGCAATTTGAGCACCTAGCCACAAAATTTGCTATGTCTCTTTTCGTTCCGTTCCACCAATAAATCTCACGTAAGTCGCGATACATTTTGGTGGCTCCAGGATGGATGGAGTATCGAGACCCATGGGCCTCCTCTAAGATCGTCTCTCTTAGGCCATCCACATCCGGCACACATAATCTCCCTTAGTATCTAAGCACCCCATTTTCTCCTTGAGAGAAAGTTTCTATTGCTTTGTTGAGAACCGACTTTTTTAGTTCCATCAAAATAAGGTCAAGATGTTGCTTAGACTTCACGTCAACAACAATCGATGACTCGAAATTATGACGGACCATGACACCTCCTTTTGGGGAATCTTCAAGTCGAACACCAAACCGGGCTAGCCTATGTACATCACGGGTTAACTCTTTTTTCTCTTCTTCCACATGTGACACACTACCTATAGATACACGACTCAAAGCATCCGCAACCACATTTGCCTTTCCAGGGTGGTAAATGACACTCTTATCATAGTCTTTTAAGAGTTCCAACCACCTCCTTTGTCGGAGATTCAATTCTTTTTTGGCTAAAAACATATTGAAGACTTTTGTGCTCGGTAAACACATCCACATGTACCCCATAGAGATAGTGTCTCCAAATCTTTAAAGCAAAGACTACGGCCGCTAGCTCAAGGTCATGAGTTAGATAATTCTTCTCATGCACCTTGAGTTGTCTCGAGGCATAAGCTATAACATTACCATGCTGCATGAGGACACAACCCAAACCCACTCGAGAAGCGTCACAATATACTACAAACCCTTCGGTGCCCTCTGGTAAGGTCAAAACCGGAGCGGATGTGAGCTTATCTTTCAACAATTGGAAGCTCTTTTCACAAGATTCCGACCATTCGAACTTGGACTTCTTTTGAGTTAAAGCTGTGAATAGAGATGCAATAGATGAAAATCCCTCAACAAACCTCCAGTAGTAATTGGCCAAACCCAAAAAGCTTTGAATGTCGGAAGGACTCAAAGGTCTAGGCCAACTTTTGATCGCATCAGTTTTCTTTGGATCAACTTCTATACCCTCTCTAGAAACAATGTGACCAAGGAAAGCAAACGATCTTAGCCAAAACTCGCACTTGCTAAACCTAGCATAGAGTTGGTGATCTTTGAGGACTTGCAATACTATCCTCAAATGATTCATGTGATCATACTCACTTTTAGAGTATATCAAGATGTCATCAATAAAGACAATAACAAATGAGTCTAGAAAATTTCTAAACACACGATTCATAAGGTCTATGAAAGCCGCCGGGGCATTTGTAAGACCAAAAGACATCACTAAGAACTCAAAATGTCCATATCTTGTTCGAAAGGCAGTTTTCGGAACATCAACACCTCTCACCCTAAGTTGGTGATAACCCGACCTCAAATCAATTTTTGAAAGGTAACTCGCTCCTTGAAGTTGATCAAATAAGTCATCAATCCTAGGGAGTGGATACTTGTTCTTAATGGTCACCTTATTTAATTGTCGGTAATCAATACACATACGAAGAGATCTATCCTTCTTCTTCACAAATTACACCGGTGCTTCCCAAGGAGATATACTAAGTTGGATGAAACCCTTATCCAACAAATCTTTGAGTTGAGATTTTAATTCCTTCAACTCCGCTGGGGCCATTCGGTAAGGAAGAGTTGAAATGGGTTGTGTATCCGGCAATAAATCTATGCTGAAATCTATTTCCCGTTCGGGAGGAATCCCGGGTAAGTCATTGGGAAAGACTTTCAGAAAATCCTTCACTACGGGGACCAACTCCGAAGGAGGGATCTTGGACTCAAGATCCTTGACCCTCACAATATGATAGAGACAACCCTTAGAAATCAACTTACAAGCTTTTAGACATGAAATGATCCTTCCCCTAGGAACGGAATTTCTTCCCTTCCATTCTAAAATGGGTTCATTAGGAAATTGAAACATCACATTTCGGGTCCTACAATCTATGGACGCAAAACAAGCATGAACTCAATCCATCCCCAATATAACACCAAAGTCTAACAGATCAAGTTCCACCAAATCAAACAAAGTGACTCTATTGGGCAATGATATGGGACAACCCTTATAAACTCTTTTAGCAACTATGGAATCACCCACCGGGGTAGAAACCGAAAAGGGTTTATCTAAGACATCGGGAAACATATCAAACTTCATAGCCACTAAACGGGTTACAAAAGATGAAGTGGCACTGGGATCCAACAATGCATAAACATAAATTGAAAATACTTGTAACATACCGGTCACAACATCCGGAGAGCTCTCTTGATCACCTCGGGATTGGAGAGCATAGAAGCGATTCTTCTTAGGAGCATCGGGATTCGGACCACTTGCTTGTGCTTGAGCATTTTCCCTTCCTTGAGCTTTTAGCATAGGGTAGTCCCTTCTCATGTGGCCGATCTTACCATAACCATAGCAATTACTCGTGCCAACTAGGCACTTGTCTTCATGTTTTCGACCACACTTTGTACAAATAGGCTTCTCAACATAAGAACCACCACCTCTTGCTTCTTGAGGCTTGGGGGTAGACAATTTACCTTTGTTGACCCTTAGAGTGTTAGGAGGACCTTGGTTGGAAAACCTCTTTTTGAACTTTGGCTTATCTTGGATATCAAACCTAACTTTAGAAGATTTTCCATCATCGGCCATTGACCTCTTCAATTCTCTAGCAACTTGCTTAAGTTTTTGCTCCTCAATTTGTTCGGCATGAACCATAAGACGAGAAATGTCCATGCTTGGGATTAGCATAGTCGACCTACATTCATTCACCACAAGATCGGATACCCCCATAACAATTTTTTTCATTGTAGCTCTAGAGTCCGACACCAAAGTAGGAGCATGCTTGGACAATTGAGTGAACTTGAGGCCATACTCCTTCACATTCATACCCCCTTGATGGAGGTTGATGCATTCTTGCATTTTCCTCTCCCTTAGTTCCAAGGGGAAAAACCTATCAAGAAAAGTCATATTGAATGTAGCCCAACTTATCGGACCCTCTCTAATAGGTCTCCCCTCCTTCCATTGTCCATACCACACTAGTGCCACATCTTTGAGTTGATAGGCGGCTAACTCCGCCTTCTCTTGAGAAGACACACCCATAGCCTCTAGAACCCTAAACACTTCATCAATGAACCCTTGTGGATCTTCTTCCACTTTGGAGCCAAAGAAAGTAGGGGGATTCATCTTTGTGAAATCCCTTATCCTAGAAGCGGAAGTGCTAGCATTGGGGTTCACTTGCACCCTAGCATCCCTAGCAACTTGACTGTACAACACCTGAGTCAAATTATGAATAGCCGACCTTATCTCGACATTAGACATAGCCCCTTCTTCAATAGGAACTTGAGGGTTTTGAGGGGCTTGAGGGGGAGCCGCCTCATTCACATTCTCCTCACCAGCCCTCCTTGCATTGTTCCTTCTTGTATTCATTGCCTATAAGCATAAGAGAATGATTAGAAGAAAAGGACTAAATAGAGTTAAGACTCTTAGGCACGACTATGGAATAACAAAAGAGTGAAAGTTCCTAAGCATCTCGTAGCCTCTCATTCATAAGTGTGGCGCGCTTCACACCCATGAACAAGACTCTACTCGACATGGTATCTTGTGACATGAATCCTACATTATTCTCAACCTTGTGCTCTGATACAAAGTTTGTAACGACCCGAGAGCACCCTCTAGTCGTTACCGCGTATTCGATCTCGAAGAGGTCTTATACAAGACCTTCGCATTCATCATAACATGTATCATAGAATAAAATCACGAAAAATTTAAAACTTTTACTTTGGAAGTTCAACTTCACTTCATATACGAAAAACAGAATCTAACTTCATCACAATGCACTATCTAGACATAGAAGTATCGAAAATGGGACTTAGCCCTTATATCAATAAGAAGTCTTGAAATATGAAAGTACAACAATATCTTTCAACATAAGCAAAGAACTAAACATAGAAGCTGGATCATAGGGTCTTGTCCTCAGACTTGAGGACTCACCAACTTGGGGAAGCAACTCTAAGTGTCTTGACAAGTAAGCTTGAATCCTCAATGGCCCGAACCTAAATGTTTGGGGAAAAGGGAGAAAATATGGGTTAGTACAACACACGTACTAAGTATGGCTACTATGCATAAAAACCATTGAAACATGCATAAAAGGATATTTAGCCAAAATATGTTTTTTACCAAGTAAATCCAATATGCAAACCAAGTAAGCATCATAGTCCAAACCAACATAATATCATCCCAACACGTAGACAACCCAAGTAATACTAGTGCAATGCAAAGAATAGAATCCCATAACCTTATTCAAAGCCAATTATCACATTAAGCAACCTACTTCATGCATACATTCATAAGATCATATTTCATCATACCATATTTGTAATGATCATACATAACATAGCTTCAACATACATAAGTCATAATCATCATAATCATAAGAGAACACTACTACAACCATCTCGTAGGATCCCACAAGTGCAATGTGCAAGAGATGTCTCATACCCTCCCTTACACTATGTAGAAACCCTTAAGAATGCCCTAGTAAGAGTTCACACCTTTCATACCTTCATTTACTTTTACATTAGGAAAATATTGCATTAGCCGACATAGACCATGAGAGCTACATGGAATTCGGTGTTTTACTCCCACACCGAAAAGAGAGGGTTAACACTTGCCTAAGGTGTAACCATTCGTACATAACTATCTAGGTAGATCCACTAAGCTAGAGTCATGTGTGGGCACATAGTTAAGGGTCAAGGAGATTGCTTATAGAAACCCTAACTTACTAAACGTGAGGGTTTCCAACTCATGAGACAACACATACCGTGGGTAATCCGAACTTGCTAAACCTAAGGAAACCCATGTGGGGAGCCGGACTTACTAAACGTGTGACCCCCATCTCATTTACATGCCCTTTCGGTGCTAAGCATCTAATTCCATTTTGTAATCATCTTTAGTCATCACATAAATTCACATTAGCCTTTACTAGACTCTTATGTAGACATCTTACCATAATAGCTCATATGTGTTCATAAGTGAGTAGCAATCCTTTAACTTTAGAAACACTTAGCAAGTGAGTAAACCTTTCACTTTACATCACACTATAATCATGAGAACTACCTTTCAATCATATAGCAATCATACCATAACATACATACATACATACTTCATAGCTAATTCAAGTGTAGGGGGTTAAGGATGAGGAAACTAGGTCATCAACACCACAACAACACATTAGGTATAGCATCATTACAATCTAAGTAATTCACCTTTCATACTTAAGTTCAAAGAAGAACTAACATTCATACCTTCTTGCCCTTCTTGGGACATTCATACTTCAATTACCAATTAATTCATAACCAATCCATAATATAAGGTAATTCATGAAGTAATAAAATAATCAACATTAATATAAGCAATTGACATATTCCCTTCATAGCCTTCAAGGTTTCATTCAAAGACTCAACCCTAATTTAATAGAAATTATACATAACCTAGGGTAGAATCATCATACAAACATGAATTACATAACATTACATTCAATTCATAGCCTTCAATCAATATCCAACACAAACTAGGGTTAGAATTAGGAAAAGAAGAAGAAACATGGGTCTCATGGGGAATTCTTCAAGAAACCACTTATACAACATAAATTCATCCATAATTGTTCATATAGCATCAATCAAAGTCAGTTTATAACATCAATTTCACTTTAGAAAGAAGACCCACGTTTTTGGATTGAAACCTAGAAATTGGAAATTTTGAAATTCATCTTGAAGGGGCCTCTTGGGGAAAGGAATCCCAAGAGTGATAAGCAACCATACCTTATTGACGAATTAACTACGAAAATCCAAGTTGAAACCTTGGAGAGTTGGACTTCTTCTTGAAGCTCCAATCTTCCTCAATGGAGTTCTTGAGAAGAGAGAGAGTAGAGAAAATGAGGAACTTTAAGTTTAGATCTTTGGGGTTTTGTGTTTGAGTGATAAAAGTTAGGTAAATTGACTTAAAAATCAATATATACACGTCCCCTAAAGTACCCTAAATACCCCTCACTTAGTTGGACTCCTTAATGAAGTAAAAATCAATTTTTGAATTTCTGCATTTTCGTCGCGGACTTGCTGTTCCCTGAAGATATTTGGAATTAAATTTTGAGACAGTAGAGTCCCCAACACGACTGCGTCGCGAACTAACCTTTTTCTCCTTGGGGGGAGCTAGTCCGCGATGCGGAGCTATTCTCACCAAGTGCAAATTGCAAGCTGCCTTGGCAGCTTGCTTGGCCAAGGTTGGGGTCCTCCTCAGGGCCTCTTAGGGTGGCCCCGGGGAATTGTATTCGAACGATTTGACCCTATAAAAATATATTTACCTAATTTAAACCTTTTTACAAGATTATACCATCATACGACACTCCCAAACCTGCCCAAAACCTAAGGACACACTAGAACACATTCTTCTCTAGTTTCTGGACGTCGTGGTCATTTCTTGACATTTAGACTTTTACTCTTCCAAACCAAGTCAATTGCATTAATTTAGGTTTATAAACATCATTTTAAATATTTTTAAGTCATTATTCATAAGCTGAGGCTCTAACTTAAGTCTTAGAAATTCCAGGGTGTTACAACAACTTATTCTCATCTTCAAAACTCACGGCCCGTTTTTTAGTTACCAAGTCCTTTATAAACTTTGCATACCCAAGCATTTGCTCCAAAGTTCTATCAACGGCACATTGATGGAAATTTGCTTCAACATACTAATAAACATGTGGTATTTTCCATCCTCAGTCTTCTTCACTAACCTCTGTGGGAAAGGAGGTGGAGGTCTAGGCATGGGAATAACTTTCTAGGTCATCTACACTTTCTTCTTTGTCGCATTCTCAGACTCTCCATGTACCTCAATCACATCATCATTTTTACTAGCCTCAACTTCAACCATAGACGTCATAGGTGGGTCAATGGTCTGCTTACCCCCTCAAGTAGTGACAGCCATACAATGCCCATTGTTCTTTGGATTTTGGATGGTGTTGCAAGGAAGTGTGTCGGGCTAACGTGGATTTACTGTAGTCGACAACTGATTTATTTGCTTCTCAAGTTGCTTGATCGACACTGCATGGGCATCAACTTTTTGACCAAGTCCAGACAAGTCGTTTCGCATCTCCTTCACATTCTCATCAGTCGACTCAAACCTCTTCATTATCTTCTGCATCATCTCCTCAATCCGTGACATACTACCCCAATCTCTCTATTGCCAGATTCCCGATTTTGTGGAGGAACATAAGGCCCAACCCGATCGTTTTTGTTGCCATAGTTGTTCCGGTTGTAGTTTTTGTCACGATTATAGTTCCCATCCCGGACATAGTTACCTTATCGATTGTAGTTGCCATAATTTCGACCTTGGTTTCCTTGCCCTTGGCGCCAATTATCCGAGTTAGAACCTTGGGCGTTGGCTCGGAAACCCCCCGTCTGATCATTCACCAAATAAGCATCCTACTCGTAGTAGTATTCCTCCTCTGGTGGTGGTGGAGTCTTGGTCAAGTAATTAACAACATTTACCTTTTATGCACATCCGCTTACATGCTTCAACACCAACCCCAGTTCGGTCCTCATCTGAGCTATCTCCTCACGAATATCATCGGCAGATTGGTTAGTTGTAGCTTGGACTGCAAACGTGTTTCTCCCAGTATCTGACTATCTAGTACTCCACGCTTTATTGTTCTGGGAAATCTTCTCCAGCTTCTCAACGATCTGCTTAAAAGTGTACTCACCATATGAACCTCCAGCGATAGTATTTAGCACCCCCTTACTATTGTCATCCTAGCCTCAGTAGAAGTATTCCTTTAGTGATTCATCATCAATGCGGTGATTCGGGATGCCTCTTATGAAAGCAGTGAACCTATCCCAGGAACCACTCACAGACTCTCCAGGTAGTGCTACGTAATTGTTGAGTTTATCTTTGAAGTTCAACTTCTTTGACACTAGAATGAATCTTGCCAGGAACACCTCAGTTAATTGGTCCCCTATATAGATTGAGTTATAAGAGAGCTCAGTAAACCACACAGCAGCATCGCCGGTCAATGATACAGGAAAAACTCGCAATCCAATGACATCCATGTCTAAGTCCGGTCGACCCACACAACTTTTGCACACACTCATCATCTTGGCTATGTGCTCATGTGGATCCTCCGATGCCAAACCAGAGAACAAACCCTCGCTATAAGCATCTGCATCAAACTGCTAGTCACCACAAATGTATGCCCCGGAGGTAGAGGGGGTAGAACAAGAGGTCCGTTAAATTCAGGAGCATTAAAGTTGACCCTATAGTTATCACGCAGTCTTGGTTCTTGTGGATTATGTGCCCTCACTGCATCTCCTAATAGGTTTTCACCTTGAACCTGATTATTCTCATCACGAACCCTTGGAGGCTGTAACCCAGCTCCATCACCTAAATTTCCACCGATAGGAATTAATGGGACTCCTTGATTGTTCATCCTTCGCAAAGTTCTGTTCAGTTCTGGATCGTATGGAGGCAGTGGTTCACCTTGACTCCGTGTACTTGGCATACACTAGAGTAGGAACCTGAGTGAAACAAAAAGAAAAAGAAAAAGTAAAATTAGGAAATATTTAACTAAAGTTAAATAATGTAGTTAAACTTAATCTAAAAGCCTTATTCCCTGGCAGCGGCGCCAAAATTTGATACGCTCAAATTACACCTCCCTAAAGAAGTATAAGCGATCGTTACCAAGTCAAGATCCCAACTTGTAGTTTGAGGTCGATCCCACGGGGAATATGGTTTAGACTTAACTTTAACCCGCGATTATATTCGTTTAGTCAATGTACTTCCGAAACAAATAATTAAAAGGGGGGGATTTGTGAAACAAATTCTGGAAATTATGTGAACAATCAGTGAACAAGATTCAAACTTTAGGTGTTATCAAGATGAGAGTGAAATTAGGGTGGACGTGTTCCCCATAAGCTCATAACGCGGTAATCCTAGTAATAGTAATCCTTTCCTAGTGTACTACATGCAAAGTGATAAGTTAGGTATCTCTAATTCCTTGGTCCGGCAACTTGAGAATTTCACCCCGCACCTTGGTCCTGCTACGTGTGCATAATTTACTAACTCTTACCGTTACCTCATATTAGACATCACATCGATGTACGGCTTAGTTGTCACCCTCGCACCAATCGACATTAGACTATTAGATAGTATCGCACTAAATCTATGTTGATAATTCTTTTCTCGTTAATTACCTCCTTGGACCGGTAAGTAGTAACAAGGCGATTTCTAACGTTGGCCACCGTTTAAAAGATTTCTAAACGAAAGAATTATCAATCCATGCAATAACACAATTCAAGAATTACTTAGTTATTATTCATACTTTGTTAATTGCTCATGGTTCCCACAACCCTAATTGTGGATTTATTTACCCATAGTAGCAAGAACACAATTCATATTTTTAGATGAAGAAATCAAGAACTTATGTAATGAGAAGAATAAACCCAGAATCTCAACTTGAATTTCAAAGTCAAAATCTTCAAAACAAACTGAGGAAATCAATAATTGCTAAAATTGCAAAATAATCTCCCAAGCCAAAAACTAGAACAAAAGTAATAAAGTCTAACCCCCAAAAACGAGGTTTACATGCCCTATATAGAAAAAAACAAGTCCAAACTAAAAAGGAAATGAAATAAGGAAATAATGTTTCTTGACGCAGTTTCGATCTTCGACACTGACCTACGGACCGTGGATTGACCTACGGTCCATAGGTCCCTTCCGTGGTTCAGGACATAGGCAAATTTTCCAACTTCAAAAATCTTCATCTCTGTCACAGTCGATGGATGAATAGTATGGACCGTAGTTCAATACATGGTCCGTGGATCCTCCCCCGTAGCTCCATACTTAGAATCTTCAAAATCAGGTACTAGAACCCCCTCTCTGAATCATTTGACGGAATAGCAGGACGGTCCATAGGTCGATCTACGGTCCGTCTATTACAACCGTGGTTCCACACTTGGTCAAGAATTCCCTGATTTTCCTTCAACCTTGCCTATCCATCTACGTCTACCATCTACGGGGTGAGACTGGAACTACGGTACGTAGGTCACGTCCGTAGATGCCCTTTTTAGCACATTGTTCATATGTGTCTCTCAACTTCCACATCCGAACTTATTTCCTGCAAACATGATAGAAATACATTAATACCAATACAAAATGGCCCTAGACACACACAAATCTTAAGTGAAATATAGTAAAAACACCATATATTCACGGTATATCAATGCCTCAAACAATGTTGCATAAGACTCAACATGAATGCATACAATAAGACTCAACTTACTCATGCAATGATCAATTGTGCACTCAAAGATTCAAATTGTGACTCACCATTATCAAAGATACTCAAGTTCACAATACTTGCTTCAAATGCAAGTTCAAGCTCAATAAAGGTACTCAAATGCCCTCACAACAAAGATGATTCCATATTGACACACAATTCTTCAAAAATTTATAGTTCCGGAATCACATACAACTCTCACACTCACAAAGATGAACACATGCATGACTTCACCCATAGGTTTGCCCTTATTTTCCAATCAACACTCGTTTCAGCTCACTCAAGACCACAAAGGTCCTTTCAAGGCTTGTAATGGGGCTGAGTGTAAAGGTATGGTCATTTAGGTCCAGTGACTGCTACCCTAATGAAGTGTTGTCGGACCCTGTCTTTCTTCCTTTTCTTTAACATTTCAAATATGCTCATAATTCACTGCATTATTCACTTTCAAATGGATTACCAGATACCCCATTTCTTTTGCAATTTCACTACTTTATTTCACCACTTTTTCATTCGTTTTCTTTTCTTCTTTTTCTCTTTTTTTTTTACATTGAGGGGTTCTATTTTTTTCAACACCATTCTCGAAGGGGAATTTCTCACACTTCTTGATTTTCCTTTTTTTTTCACCATACCCCTAACTTAGGCTTTTGGCCTAAGTTGGCTATTCAAACAAACCACACTTCATGAGAG
Organism: Solanum gracilifrons; assembly: GCA_029582605.1. Lineage (NCBI taxonomy): Eukaryota > Viridiplantae > Streptophyta > Magnoliopsida > Solanales > Solanaceae > Solanum > Solanum gracilifrons. The sequence goes on from JAJOOH010007908.1 coordinate 25,877, forward strand.
TTATGGGTGAATGGATTAAGAGGGGTCACAATTTTTCAAGTTTCTTGCAAGAAAAGAATAAAGTTCAAGGGGGGGTTCAAGCAAGGTTCACACATCTTTCACTCTTCAATATTGTTGCGTAAGATCATTTCAAGTGCTTGCATCATTTAGACAAGCGGACCAACGGGGAAAATTCTAGGTGTCATCACACAATGTTCAAAGTAACCTCAACACACACGGCATTGGCACCAATATTAAACAAGACTCCACACTTTCGCTAGTGTGCAATGTTCATCACAACAGATTCATTCGATAACTGGCTAGTCACAACGAGATGCAAAACGTCCACATATTGTCTATGCAACTTTATTTGGCCTTATCATAGCCGTACATTCATTTGGTTCAATTAAGAGCACTATTTAAGTCATTGGTATTGATATTCACTGACACTCAAATTTGCACAAGAACAACGACAATCTCAACACACAAAAGAGGTGGCACAATTTTTGTTTTTTTAAAAAAATTGATCGAAACCATTTTCATTCAAAACAAGGAGCCACAAGATCAACCACCCACAAAATTCACAAGATTAAAATAAAAAAACATATATAGATCAAAACCCAATATGCACAAATAAAACAAAATCATAAGAGGTAGGTATGGAAATACCTCACCCCACCCACAAAAGAAAAGCAGTTGTCCTCAAATGTAACAAAAACAACAAAAATCAATATAAATGACAAAGAGGGAGGTAAGGGATGATCCTGTCTACACAGTCGCTCCGTCTATCGGGGCATCAATGCCTGAGATCACACTCTGGTCTCGGGCATAAGTGCTTGGGGTAACAACAACACTTGTTCCACTGGAGCCTACCTGTCACGACCCTAGAGCACCCCCAAGTCGTGACACGGCATATTCTACCACGAAGAGGTCTTATACAAGCCCTTAGCATTCATTCATCACAGAGGCAATAAAATAGTGCGGAATTAAAACCTTTTAAAACAAACTCATAAGACTTGAAAGTCAACAACATTTTAAAGAAGTTTGAATACACAAGCGAAATACTAGTCTCACGTGGCCAACTTAGACCCAAGTCACAAAGAAACATACTACGGACACGACCCTTTACAATAAAGAAGAATACTACAAGTCTATTACAAAGTCTTAATAAAAGAAACTAGAACATAGAATTCGTGCCCTCGACATATGAGGACATACCAAAAAGTCTTGAGAGAAACTCTAATCTTAAGCTTCACTATGCAAAGCACCTCACTTGCCAACACCTACACTTGTAGTAAAACATGAAAAAGAATGGGGTTAGCACAATTAATTACTAAGTATGATGACTATGCAAAAACATTCAAAAAGGGACATTTATTTAAGGTATAAGCTTTTATGCCATTTTTGATACATATCCATAAACCACATGTATAAGAGACACATTACAAGTCAATATCCACATACAAGACAATATCCATATTATAAGCATGCTCAACTATTACCAATTTTCAACACATATACACATTTGTCAAATAGACCATTTCATCATCTTAGACCCTCCTCCTAAAGTTACCCTAAAACCCACCTAAGTAAGACATGGAGGGGCAGCCCATACTACCTCTTCATGCCACACCTAAGTGTTCCTCAAGGCTACCATAGATAAGGACATTTCCCTTTCAACATAAACCAATAAGTCAACATTCATTAGTAGAGTCATTTAAGGAGACATTCATGCATATAGGGGACTTCACATAATAGTCA
>JAJOOH010007909.1:0-36624 GCA_029582605.1 Solanum gracilifrons
TGAAATGTTTTCTTGGTAAAGAAAGTTTTAAATTCCTTACGGTTTTAGTGTCTATGCGATGAATGAATGCTAAGAGGCTTGTATTAGACCTCTTCGAGGTCGAGTACGCCGGTTACGACTAGGGGGTGCTCCCGGGTCGTGACAGGTAGGGTACATTTGGGTACTTTTTAGTGATTTTCTGCCCTCCTTGACATTACATCAGTTTTTTACCTCTCTTCTCAACCAATTCTTGACATCTTTTTATTTTTCTGCTCTTCCCTTGATTCTTTTTCGCACAGATGTGACTTTTAAATTTATAGCTCTTCTTTTTCACTTTATTCTTTTTATTTTAGTTTATTTTTCTTTATTTATTTCAGCACTTTTGTTATTTATCTTTTTGCTTCTTTTGCACAAAGTCACATCTTTTTCTATCTTTTCTTTTTCTCTCTTCAACACAAAACTCTTTTCATACCCTTTTTCTTTTGGTTTCCTTTTTCATAGACACCCTCAACTTATGTATTTTGCATGAGTTGAGGTGCACAATATCTTATATCAGATCAGGGCCAAGATCAAGGTAACTTTTTGAATTAGCCACCCTCAACTTAGGCTTTTGGCCTAAGTCAAGGTGCACATGTCCAAGGAGGGACTGGGGCCAAGACAATTATTTTAGGAAAGGTGAATTAGGTGTATTGAAAGAAGTGGTCTACATTAGGCTCAATCATTTGGATCAAAGGGAACATTTATTTCTTTTGGTTGAATCATTTAGGCTTGAGTGGACTTAATTGAACAAGGGCCTATGATCATTTCCCAACTTCTAGCCTAGATTATCTTAGCAGGACCAATGGGGCAAGTTCTAGATTGGCACATACTGTATGAACATTCAAACTTTTCTCAAACACACTTGGTACATTGTTTCATTATCATATTATTAGATTACCCAGTTCAAGTTTTAGCTTAAGTCATGAGGTGAAATCAGTTCTTTATCATGTCATATCGAGATCCAGCACATTCAACTCATCAAGCCTAAAGATCTAGCACATTTCAAACTTTTTTGGACGGGTATCAACTTTTCATGCTTTTTATGCCATCATGCTTTTATTCTTCTACTTACTTCTACACTTACATTTCTAAACATGCCGGTTCAACAGAATGTAAAACAGTCTCTTTGCAGAAAAGAAAACAGGCAAGAAAACCCCAAAAGAGGATTATGAGTTGGGTTACTTACACTTCACCCTACCACTCACAATCCATTTACCCCACACCTAACAAAATAAGGTGCAATTGCCCTCAATGAACAAAAATCAAAAGTAAAACATAAGGTGACGCAAATATGTGGTTCATATACGCCGAAACCTCTTAAGAAGTGGGTGGGTTCGGTTTCCCAGAGCCCGTTGGATCAACACTAGGGACGCCATCAATAGCGCCTTCACCAACCATGAGAGAACAATCAGTAGTGCTCAAAGTGCCAAATGGGCCAACATCCACCTCACGGGCCCGTTGCTGTTTCTTCTCCTCATCAAGTATCGACTTTCTCGTGGTCTCCTCCAACTGTTGGCGCTCCTTCTTCTTCAATTTGCGATCCTCATCAATATTAGAAGTGTGTTCGGAGTGGTGCATTTTCCACCAGCACGGGAGAAATCTGGTGGTGGCAGAGTGTTATCGAAAAGAGTAGTCATCACCACCTCATCCTCCAGTACTGCAGGGGTAGACTCTGGATCAGTCTCAGTAGCGGCCAAGAGAGTAGGAATATCAGCATGGAGGCTGGCCAACAAATTCTGGAAGGTGGTCACATCTATGGTCGAGGCTAGCCTCTCCAGGACTCTCAACCCAAAGGCATCCAGGTACTTATGAACGACCTACAACTTTTGGTCCACCATCTGCTCCATCCTCGCCTCGGACTCTACAATAGAACGCTACATCCATGGCTTCATATGCTGAAAGAAAGTGGACATCTGTGTCTCCAACTTCTGGACTCGAGCTAGAGGAACGACAATGGACCCTGAAGAGGGAGTGGCTTGGGAAGAGCTAGGGGCCTGACGGGTGGCCGGAGACAATTGAGCCTGAGTCTCTGCTGTAGAGACCGAAATGGTGGTGTCATTGACCTGCATCTGCTCAACATCTGCAGCAAGATCCTCACCCAAAAATGGTCCCTCAACATGTGGCTCTCTCTGAGGTGCAACAAGGTTGGCATCATCCCGAATAAGGCCAATGTCCAGAATCTTGGTCGCATCAAGCAACTGGTCACAATGCCAAACAAGAGCAGAGGTCTCCCTGCAGAGCTAAAAAATAAGGCACGAGAAAGACATGTTTATGGTGACCTTGAAGGCCCTCTCATGGATCTCCGCAATAAGGATGAGAGGAATATCAATATCCAACCTTGCCATAATGGCTGCTAGCATCACGTCCCGGTCCCATGTAACCACATTATCTGCCTGAGTCAGGGACAGTCTGTTCCGTACCAATAACCAGAAGAAATTCGCAGCGAAGCTTAGTGTAGCCTTCCTAATACCCAAGAAAGGAGTCCTGACCCACTCAGCGCGCTCCCCATCCGTAGCAATATGTCGTGCCAACCACCGCTAAAGTGTCTCCTTCTGTTTAGCATCTATCTGGAAGGACCCGCTCTGGATGATGACTATCATGTAGTCATACACTTCCATATAATGGGTAGAGTGTGAGTTGATCCATATAGAAACCTAAGAATCGTGACCTTTGAGATGTTGACTGTGCGACCCCGCACTAATGTGGACTGAAGTAAAGGTTGAGATACGGGCTTGGCCCATTTAGAGATGGAATTTCTGATGGTGGCAGCATAAGAGGCATAGAACTCTCTAGCTATCTCCTCGCTATATTTCCCGGGGTTTTGTGCCATCTACTCGAATTCGTGTCTACGGAAAAGCTCCTGAATAACTCGTGCAGTATGGAGGTCGCATGTAAGGCCCGATGGTCCTTAGTCACAATCTTGGTCATCCTTTGGTGATCATTTATCATCGTGCCATTCTTATAAAGCTGATACTTGCCAGGGAAATACCATATGTTCAGCTCATCAGCCTTGGGAGCAGGCACAACTGCTAATGGGTATTGGCTTGTCGCGGGTGCTATCGGTATCAGAGGAAGAAATGGTAATGCCGCTAGAACTAGAGTCGGATTGCGACTCCGACGATGCTCTGATTTGTATGCCCTTTCCTTAGACTAGGGGAAAGTGACCTCGTCAGAGCTAACCTATTGGGATCTATTCCTAGTAATGTGGGGGGCAGTGGGGGAGGTCCTAGTGATGGGTGGAATGTATTCTTGGTTTCTCTCTTCGTTAATCAGCCGAAAGGAGGGGGCGACTGATTTGGAATTGCCCCCTCGAGCGTAAGTACGAGCTTGCTTTGGAGCCATAGTACCTATGGAAGCTTATTTAGTACCAAAACAAGGCAATAAAACACATGGAAGAATTCTAGAACAAGAATCCGACCCAAACAAAAACTTAAAAAAAATTATGGACAGTAGCTGAATTGTTGACCCACGGGAGGTACCTATGGTCCGTCGATGGAACGACGGCCTGTGGGTCCCCTCCGTAGGTCAGAGTACCCATAGTTGGGTATCTAATGTGGGAACCACGGATGTTCAGAATTGTCCGTCGATGGATCGATAGACCGTAATCCACACCGTGGTTCTACACTTAAGAAATATTGTGTGTGCCACTGGTCCACGAGCCTCGACCTACTGTCTATAGGGTGACCTACGGTGCATGGGTTAGTTCTGTGCCAGGTTTCAGACTTTTAACTCACACTCAAAGCCATATTTAAACAAATACACAATCAAACTAGGCCTACACATTCATTTCAACATATATTTTGGTAGTTCGTCATCCTTAGGGTTGTGATCATTCAATTTATTCACTTTTACACTTAACCAATGAACAACCCTAAGTCAAAACTTCCAATTCAGACCTTTTAACCGATTAATGTAGTTTTAATTTCTAACACACTCACATACTATCCTTCCAATGGTGTTTCTAAATACAATTCACATTCAAATAGGAGATTTAAAACCCAAGGTCAAGTTCCAACTTCATGATTTCATAATTTAGACAATGAACATCGAATTCAATGTTATGGTGAAATCGTTTACCTTACAAGCAATCGAAGTGGGTGAGTGTGTTAGTGCAATGAACACCTTGAACTGTTTTTCTAGCCTTTGACACCGAACCCGGACTCTGAAATCGTAAGGGAAGAGAATGAGAGTGATGGAATACTTTGGGAGAAGAGAGGGGATTTAGGGGATCTGTGTAATTGATTGGGGGAGTGATATGGGGGTTATGAATAGTTGATTCTGGTGATTTGTAAGGTTATAAACGGTTGGGGGAAGAATATGGACATGGGAAGTGTTTAAAATTTGAGGGGTTATATTAGAAGGGGTCCGGGTCGGGTCAGGCAGAAACCCTAGGTTGGACCCATGAGACCTCGTCGACGGTCCGTGGGTCGACCTACGAACCGTGGGTTGGGTCCATAGGTCACTCTGACACTTAGAAAAAATTTAAAAACTTACTTGGGGTCTACGGGTGCCATCCACTGTCCGTGGATTGACCAACGGACCGTCGATAGTGTCCGTAGACCACTACACAACTATTTTCTATAGATTTTCGCCTTTCGTCCCTACACACATAGCAACCATTAGGACTTTATTTTTACATTTTATGGACACTTTTTAGGTACAGACCCTATTCTATATCTAGCCAACACTAATATAGGGAAAAAACACCTATCTAAAGAGCTAAAAAAAATAAAAATAAAAGCAGAAAACTCCTATATTGAAAAGTAAAACCTATAGTTGGCTAGATTGTATATCTTAGGTTGCCTCCCAAGCAGTGCTTGACTTAACGTCGCGGAACAACGTAGACACCTTGATTACTCAGACTTCATCAAGATAATAGGCCTCAATCACTTCTTGCACACTCTCAGATTTCCCCATGTAGACCTTGATCCTCTGCCCATTCACTTTGAACCTTGTTTCCTCCTTGTTCTCGAGCTCGACCGCTCCATGTGGAAATACTTGTGTGACTTTGAATGGCCTGGTCAACTTTGGATTTAGCTTGCCAGGAAACAAGTGCAGCCTTGATTTGAATAAAATCACCAGATCACCCACAACAAATTCACGCTTTTCAATCTTTTGATCATGATACTTCTTCATCTTCTCCTTGTACAAGGCTAAACTTTCATATGCTTTTAGGAGAAACTCATCAAGCTCATTTATGTCATTCATTCTTTGACTCGATGCGGCACCCCAATCTAAATTCAACTTCTTGAGCTCCCACAATACCTATGCTCTAGCTCTACCGACAAATGGCATGACTTCCCATATACAAGTTGTTAGGGGGACATACATATGGGAGTCTTGAATGCGGTGCGATAGACCCATAGAGTATCATCAAGGCTTCTTGACCAATCCATTCTATTGGCGTTTACAGTCTTTGCAATGATTTTCTTTATCTCTCTGTTTGACACTTCAATTTGCCCACTAGACTGCAGATGTTAAAGGTGTAGCTACATTGTGACGAACTCCATATTTCTATAGCAACGCCTTAAACAACTTATTACAAAAATGAGAGCATACATCGCTAATAATCGCCCTAGGAGTACCAAATCTAGAGAAGATACTCTTTTTAAGGAATGAGGTGACACTATTTCCCTTATTGTTGGAAATCACAATTGCTTTCACCCATTTCGATACATAGTCAACCGCAACAAGAATATTCGGCATCTCATGTGAACTTACAAATGGACCCATGAAGTCAAACCCCAGGCATCAAATAACTCAATCACGAATATCAGATTCATAGGTAGCTCTTGCTTCTTGGAAATTCCTCCTTCTATTTGGCCACGGTCACAAGATTTGGCGAAATCATGACCATCTTGGTGGATGGTAGGCTAGTAATACTCACACTACAAGATTTTATGAGTAGTACGAATACAACTATGGTGCCCACCAACAGGTGATGAATGACACGCCTCTAGTATACTCATCATCTCAACCTTGGTTACAGAGCGACAAATAATCTCATCAGCACAAATGTGAAACAAGTAAGGCTCATCCCAAAAGAACTTTTTTACATTATGCATAAACTTTTTCCTTTGGTGAAATGACAAATCCGATGGAACCAAATCGCTTGCCAAGTAGTTAGCAAAATCTGCGAACCAAGGATAAGATCATAAGAAGCAGCCAATACCTGTTCGTCTGGGAATGCATCATTAATTTCAGCCCTATCTCCTAACTTGAGCATCACTTCCTCCTCTAATTTGGACAAATGGTCGGCAACCTGATTTTCTTTCCCCTTTCTATCCTTCACCTCAAAATCGAACTCTTGCAGCAACAATACCCATCTAATCAACCTCGGTTTTGCATCATTTTTAGCCATTAGATACCTCAATGCAGAATGGTCAGTATGCACTATGACCTTAGTACCAAACAAATAGGATCGAAATTTCTCGAGTGCAAGAACCATAGCAAGGAGTTCATGTTCAGTCACACTATAATTCTTTTGAGCCATATTCAGAGCTTTGCTGGCATATTAAATCGGATGAAGAATCTTCTCTCACTTCTGTCCCAATACCACACCAAGCGCTACCCCACTTGCTTCACACATTACTTCAAACGGTTTCCCTAAATCCGGTGAAATAATGATAGGTGCTATACTAACCTTTCTTTCAACTCTCCAAATGCTCTCAGACAAGCATCATCAAAATCAAACTTACACTCCTTTTCGAGCAATTTGCACAATGGGTGTGCAATTTTAGAGAAATCTTTGATAAACCTCTTGTAAAAACCTGCATGCCCAAGAAAACTTCTAACACCTTCAATAAGGATACAATATGTCCATCACTAATCAACAAGCAAAAGGGATCAAGAAGAGATTTCAAATCAATAAAGGGGAGAAAACTCAAGGGACGATGCCCTACCCCAATCACACCTCTCTAGTCTCAAAATGAGCATAACTAGGACCAACCCACGACTCTGACAAGCTACCAAGGTCATAAGCATCATCGCAAGGAAAAAGACCCAAAATAAGCTCTAAAGGGAAAAAACTATAACTACGAGATGATAAAACACAATATAAAGCATCTAATGTCCAACCTAGTCTAAGGCAACCATGAATCAATTCTAACAAGGATAAGCAAGATCATCTACACCACAAGCGTAGCCACAGTCTAAACTAAGGATCCCAACACCCATAATTAGCCCACTGCTCCTACAGAATCAAGAAAAGATGAAATAACAAGAGGAAAGCTAAATACCCGACAAATACCATCCAAAATTACATGAAATCTATAATATGCATTATATAAGAAACACAATCAAGAATGTAGACTGAAGTTGTCACAACCTAGAGGTACACCCTTGATGTAAAATGAAGTACAAGACCCCGAGATACCTCATACAAGACACTTAGCATATCATAACATAAAGTAATATAAATGAGCGGGAATTTAAAACATTTTCAACAACATTAAAGTCTTTATAAAATGAAGCGGAAGTCTATTACACTTGTCTCAAACCATCTAAAACATGAATATCTTTGGGACACAACCCATACAATAGTTCAAAACATAAAATAAAAGACATAAGGAAATGGTGGTCAAATCCTCGAATGCTATGAGGACTCATCAATCTTCAAATCTTGATCTACAATAATCCTAGACACGGGGATGAGAGTCGATATCGTTAGACCCTACATTTGGATAAGAAATGTAGGCAAGAGTATGTGTTAGTACAAAATGTACTAAATATGATAGCTAGCATAAACATCAACAGAGGCATAAGATAGGCATTAGTCAACATAAGACATATACCATAAGCATAAGAGATAACAACATAAGTCATAAGCATAATCAGTGCACATAAATCATCATGTAAGAGGAATACTTCTAATTAACCTGAACTTATTCTTAGTTAAGACTTGGCTCATCCACCTCTAGTCATACATATCAAGGAAGGCAACTCAAACAACAATCAAAGCTAATCTATCATCATAACAAGTAAATCTCATATTAAAACATACTTATGATACTTCTTTGAAGTAACCTTGTTTCATCATAACTATGCTACTTTGATTAGGGACTAGTCCATCTTTAGCTATATCTGTTATCCATGGAAGGCATATCATCTTACCAATCCAAGCTAATCATTATCCATGGAAGAGTACTACTTTACTAATCCAAGCCAAGCCATTCTCAATGAATAGTTACTATTTAGCAATTCAAAGTTACTAAGGAAAATCACCTTACTATACAAGTCCAAGCTATCCAAGGAAGGGTACTATTTCTCAATCGAGCTACCAATGAAATGGTTTGGTCTTACTAAGTCAAGCTACCATGTAAAGCCCTTTATCATGCTTAGTTCAAGCTAACCATTGGAAGGGTACTATTGCTCAATCCAAGGCTATCCATGAGATCTACTAACTCAAGCTACCATGCATGATCTTGTCTTACCAAGGCAAGCTCATCAAACGGATCATGAAGAAATTCAGCCTGACAATTCTTCACTATTTCGGGCATAACCTTTGACTCCTGGATGGGAATTGGGAAAAATCAGTGGCGTTGGAAAGAGCACTCAGAGACCTTTAATTTGATAGGTCATGGGCCATCTAATTCATTTTGACCTAAAATATATGACCATTTGAAGTTGACCCTAAATTGTAAGTCTAATGAAAATCCCTTCACGGATGGCTTCACGGTCCATATGGGGCTTCACGGGCTGTTGTGATGCCCATGGCCGTTGATGAGTAGCTAGGTTTCCCACCTCTCTTCCACTAAAAACCAACTCTTGTCCACGACCCCTCCCACAGCCCATGGTGGCCTTCACGAGCCGTCTAGTGGCTTGTGGGGAGGGTCCCTATTTTGGGCAGCCTTTCCTAGCTACGTCCTAGCCCTCCATGAGTGTCACCACGACCTGTCGTCCCCACCATGAGGCGTCATGGTGGTCGTGGAAGGTGAGGGCAGTGTTGTTGGCTACTGCCTATGGTCTACGGGCACCACCAAGACTCGTGGGGGCTTCCATAAAGGGTGCCAAGGCTAAAATCTCCAGTCCATGCCTTGCACTTAGCCCATAGCTTGGCCTACTAGATTCTGAGGCATTACAGAAGCCTACCTCAAACCAAAAAATGAGCTCTACGAATCCACCACACATGAGCTATCCACATCTGAAATATCTCTGAACACTGCCAAACTATCAAATTATTAATCACAATGTTATGACAAACGTTTTGACATTAAAATTGCAACAATTTGAAATGTACCCAAAATTGAGTCAAAACAGAAATGATGGACCCATGCTGGGAATCTTGAAACTCACTCCATCAAAAATTTCATAAACTACACCTCGAACTTGTATTACAATATTGAATACAATCCAAGTGCCAAAAACAGCCACAAACAAGCAAAATTTACAAGAAAACCAATCCAAGGCAACAACTTCTAGCTCTAATTCACCTCAAAATAAGGTTCCTCAACAAATTCTAATCACAAACCCAAGTAGCTACGCTCCCAATGATCACCCAGGACTTTGAATCACTCAAATCGGAGCTTGGATGAGAGAGAAATTGCCTTTTGAAAATGAAAGCGAAAAGCTGAAATTTGTGGGTATAAATACCCAAAACTAGTCGCCAAAAGTCTGATTTTTGGTCGGTAAAAGCCTGCACCAGACATCAACACTTTAGCTGATTTGCTCTAACTCTGAATTCTCTGACGGGGTGCCTGGCATTCATTCGAAACCACATGCATACAAATGGAATATGTTACCCCATCAAATTTCGCATTCCAAACTCAACGGAACCATCGAAACTTTCATCCGAGGTCGTTTCAATGAAAAGTTTGTCCCACACCCAAGTTTCATTTTAAGCTTAAAACCAAAAGAAGGCTCAAAATGAGACCAAAAGCCTAGTGAACCGCATGAAAAGTCATTCTAGACGAAACTCGACAATCCAAAGCTAACCACATTAATAATTTTTTTATCTAAGCACGTTTACCAAGAATGTTGACCAAAGTCAACCCATGGCTTAAGTTCTAAGTTAAAATGTCTAACGGCACAAACTCACACCAGAAGTCTTAGGGCCCGAACCAACCATGCGCCAAGCCTAAAATGGCCCTTCTAGAGCTGATGAAATTGTCTGAATTGCATTTCTGAGGCTGTTTTCTGAACTTTTGACTGAAGTTAACCGTTCAAGTTTCAAAGAGTCTAAAATATGAAAACTTGTACAAAATCCAAACGAACAACCCAATGACCGAACTGCCAGTCCCTGCAAGTCATAAATGACTTGGGGTAGCTAAACGAAAGTTCTAAAAATTGAAAAGATTGGAAAATGGAGAAAATGACCTGGAGGGTCATTACAACCTTTTGTAACATTGCTCAAGCATTTCTTTAGCATAGAGATGTGGAATACTTGATGGACAACCGCTAATTTAGGTAGTAGTTCCAATTCTTATGCTGCAGTACCAATCTTATTTGATATTCTGTAAGGACCAATATATCGGGGACTGAGCTTCCCTTTCTTACCAAACCTCATTACACCTTTCATGGGTGAAACCTTCAAATAGACCCATTCATTAACCTCAAACTCCAAATCTCTCCTTCTAACATTTGTATAGGATTTCTGATGACTTTGCATAATTTTCAACTTTTCTTGAATAGTCTTCACCTTATCCATGGCTTGAGAAACCAAGTCTGGCCCTATCAACTCAGCTTCAACAACCTCAAACCAACCAATAAAAGATCTATATCTTTGCCCATAAAGAGCCTCATAAGGATCCATCTAGATACTTGAGTGATAACTGTTATTGTAAGCAAACACTATAAGAGGCCAGTGATCATCCATATTACCTTTAAAATCCATGATGCATGCTCTTAACATATCCTCTAGAGTCGGAATTGGGTTCTCTTCTTGACCATCTGTGTGAGGATGAAAATCAGTACTAAGGTTTACCTTCAAATCCAAACCTTTCTAAAATGACTTCCAAAACTGAGTGGTTAATTGCGCACCTCTATCTAAAATGATTGTCAAAGGGGCTCCATGAAGTCGGACCTTCTCACAGATGTATAAACTGGCATAATCTTTTGCTGAATTTGTAGTCTATACCAACAAGAAATGGGATGATTAGTCATCTGATCTACAATCACCCAATTCAAATCATACTGCCTAAGAGATTATGGAAAGCGAGTAATGAATTACATATTAATCATCTCTCCCTTCCATTCTGGAAGAGATATGTTTTGAGCCACACCACATGTCTTTTGGTGTTCAACCTTGACTTGCTGACAATTTGGGCATTAGAAACAAAATCTACAATACACCTCTTCATATAATTCCACCAATAAACTTCTCTCAAGTCATGGTACATCTTTGTGGAACTCGAATGGATCAAATATTTAGAACTATGAGCGTCTACCATGATCCTCTCTTGGAGCTCATCCACCTTTGGAAAAGACAATCTATCTTGATATCTCAACACAATATCTCCCCCTTATTCAAATGCCATCACCAGTGCTTATGAACATTTGACTTTAGTTCAAGTAATATGGGGTATTTTTCTTGCTTCTCCTATAATTTTGAAACCAATAACAATTCAGCCACATTCATCACATCAACTCCACTTTCACTGGAATGTAATAGAGGAACTCTCACACGTACAAGTCTATGTGCTTCCTTAGCCAAATGTTTCATGCCTTCCTCTACATGATAAACACTCCTTATGGACAACCTTCTCAAGGCATCAACAACAACGTTAGCCTTACCTGAGTAATAAAGAACACTCATATTGTAATCCTTAAATAACTCTAACCTCCTCCTTTTTCTGAGGTTAAGCTCATTCTAACTGAAAAAACATATTTGAGACTTTTGTGGTCGGTAAACACACGCACATGAACACCATAGATATTGTGACGCCATATCTTGAGAGAGAAAACTATTGTTGCCAACTCGAGATCATGAGTCTGGTATTTTCTCTCGTGAATCATAAGTTTTCTAGAGGCATAGGCTATAACCTTACCATTATTAATCAATACACAACGAAGCCCCACTCTAGATACATCATAATAGACAACAAAACCCTGTGTACCCTCTAGTAGGGTCAACACTGAGAAATAGTTAACCAACTTTTTAATTCTGGAAAGTTTTCTCACAAGCTTCAAACCATTGAAACTTCGTTGTCTTTAGAGTCAACTTAGTCAACAGGGATGAAATAGATGAAAAACATTCGACGAATATTTTTTAGTAACATGCCAACCCCAATAAACTCTTTATATTAGTTGGGGATGTGGGTCTGGGCCAATTCTGCACTGCCTGAATCTTCTGAGTGTCGACTCGAATCCCTTCGCCAACACTATGTGGCCTAAGAATGCTACATATTCGATCCAAAATTCATATTTTAGAAACTTGGCATATAACTCCTGGTCCTTGAGAGTTTGGAAGACTATTCTGAGATGACTGATATAATCTTCCTCATTCATCGAGTACATAAGGATGTCATCAATGAACAAAATAACAAACATGTCGAGATACCTCTTAAATACTCTGTTCATGAGATCCATAAATGTTGCATGAGCATTAGTCAGACCAAATGATATAATAAGGAACTAATAATGACTGCAACGAGTCCTGAAAGTTGTTTCGGGATGTCTCTTTATTTTACTTTCAATTGATGATAGCCAGATCTGAGGTCTATCTTAGAGAAGCAAGTGGAACCCAGATGTTGGTAAAAGAGATCATCAATCCTAGGAAGGTGATACTTGTTCTTTATGGTGACCTTGTTCAACTGACGTTAATCAATGCACATCCTAAGGAACCATATTTTTTCACATGAATAAGATCGAAGCGCCCCAAGATGAGACATTAGGTCGGATGAAACCTTTATTAAGAAGATCTTTCAACTTCTCTTTTTACTATTTCAACTCAGCTAGAGCCATTTTATATGGCGGAATAGAGATGGGTTGAGTAAATGGAAGGACGTCAATTCCGAAGTCTATCCCCCTTTCTAGAGGGACTCCGGGAAGATCATCGTGAAACATTTATGGAAATTTGTTTACAATTGGAACTGACTATAGAGATGGTGTCTCATTATTAAAGACATTAACTCTGATTAAGTGATAGATGCACCCATTGGAGAATAAATTTCTGGCTTTTAGGTATGAAATGAAACGACCCTTAGGCACTACTCGATTACAATTTCCATTATGACCGGCTCATTTGGAAACTGAAACTTCACTACTCGAGTCGTACAATCGTGTGAGGCATGACAAGCATAAAGCCAGTCCATGCCTAGAATGACATAAAAAGTCCACCATGTCTAATTCAATTAAATTAGCCATGGTGTCTTTATGATAGATAGAGATGGTAAAATTCGAGATACTTTTTCTACTAGAATATACTGCTCGACAGGTGTAGACACACTGAAAGGTTCAAGAAGTTGTTCGACACAAGTCCCAAATTCTATGCCTATATAAGGAGTTACAAAAGATAAACTGGCACCTGGATCAGGCAAGGCATATTCATCAAGAGAAAGGACTTCAAGAACACTAGTAAAAACATCTGTGAGTTCTCCTGATCCTGATGACTAGACATAGCATACAGATGGTTTGGAACTCCGTTAGCTCCTAAAGTAGAACCATTTCATGCAGTCTTACCCGGTGGGGGTGCCATAGAAGCTTGGGTCGTACTGTGCCTGTTACCCTAGTTCCACATTGGGAATTCCTTAGAAAAATGACCCACTCTTCAATACTTGTAACAACCATTAGTACCAACACTACACTCCCTCAAATGAAGTTTACCACACTTACCAGAGAATGGATTACGAGTGAACACTTGTGCCACACTGCCCTGCGACTCAGAACCCTTAGCTCTAAAATTCTAGGAGTTCTGGTTCCTATGATCATTCTTGTTCCTTGGTGCAGGTGCACTAACTGACGATAGAGCAGGTCCAGATGACCTTTGTTGGAAGGATGACCGATTCCCATTCCCGATCTTCTTATAGCGGACTCATTATTTACTGTCTTGTCCCTCTTATTCTGAAACTCTTCCCCTATCTTTTAAACTATCCTCCTCCACTTATTGAAAATGAATCATAAGCCTAGCTATGTCCCTTTCCCCTATCAACATACCCGATTTAACCTTCACATTAGAGTAATGGGAGATTCTTGATACGTACAAACTCATTTTTCTACTCATATCAGCCACCATCTCTGGAGTATAGCAAGATAGCAAGGTGAAATTGAGGTTGCATTACTTCACACTCATAGACTCCTTCATCAAATTGAGGAAATTCCTCACCTTTGCTTCTCTTAACTCTCGGGGAAAGAAGTGCTCCAAGAAAGCATTCTCAAACACATTCCAGCCTAAGAGTGGTGCACCTTCTCCTCTAGTGTTTTTCCATTGTTCGTACCATAACCTGGTAACACCCTTGAGTTGGTATGCAGCCAATTCCACACGCTTAGCACCAACAACATCCATGACCTCAACACCTTTTGAAGCTCATCTACGAAGTTTTTTAGATCCTCATTGAGCTTGGACCTAGTGAACTCTTGGATTCATTCTTAGAAAATCTGGTTGTAAAATTCACATTCTGATGGCTGATTCCTTGTTGACCAACCTGGGCTATCACTACTTGAGTCAACATCTAAATCACATTCCTAAATTCAGTATTTGTGACGTCACCTTGAGGAGGTTGCACTACTAGTGCATTGGGAACTTATGGTTCATCTTGAACTAATGGTTCTTGAGGATTCACATTCCTCCTAGAAGGACTCCCTCTAACATTTCTTCGTTGACACTACAACAAAAATAACCTTTTGCGGAAATAAATATACATATTGACAAAGAGTGATAAAGCCTTTACCGATATTAGTTAAATGTCATTGGATCCAGTGTCGCTACAGGCTTTAGGGACATTTACAAAGAGTGCTAAAATACCGCTAGAAATATATTTTTAGTGGTAGTGAAGTTATTGCCGTTAATTAATTACCGCTAAAGATTATTTTTTATGTAGTGGCGGACATAATTTAATATTAAGGTTGTATTGTATTAGTTTTGTTTGATTATGTTGTCATTGTAATTTTAAATTTCTCTAAATAGCTTTCTTGTCACTCTTGTACTGAAATATTTATTTATTCTTTCTTAACATTTATGGCAACAATTAATTTTAATTATGGAATTAATAATGAAACCCTCCTCTTTAAACTTCTTCTTTTACGCCTTTTATTTTTATCATTCTCTATTGTTATAGACATGAATATCTCAGTTATCTAAGTCTTCAGGTGAAATTTTGGTAGTGTTTATTTTCAACTTTAGGGTATATATATGTGTGGACAAATTATTTTTTGTTTGAATTCCATTAGAACTGTTTCTTTTTTTAAAAAAAAGCTATAATTTGGAGGTGTTTCAAATATTAAGAAGTCATACTTATTCTAATTTCTACATTTCACAAGGATTTCATATTTCCTTAGGTGATGATGTATATAGCAATGACTTTTGAAGATATATAGGTGTACAAGAATAAAGTAACAAATAAAAATTGATGCCATGCTTTTTTCCATTTATTCTTGGAAGAGAGGACATTCCATTTATCTCCTAAAATTTATAAATAAAATATTATTAGAGCTTGTAGAGTCATTACCATGATGAATTTTGTAAAAAAAAACATTGCCTTGATTTTTACTTATTTGATATCATTTGAAGGTAAACGACATACCTACTTGTACTCTTCAAACCTATGATGATCCAACTGTTTAGTGCATTATTAGAGGTAATACTAATAATTTAATTACACCTTCTCTTTTGAGAGATTTATGTGCTTTTTTACAGCTTTCATCAGTAAACATGTTTTGATTTTCTTCCTGTGCTAGCTATGAATATTTGTTAGACTATGGTTATTTTTGTGATTCTATTATTAAAATATGTGGTTAAGTATTGTTACTTTATATTTTTTTTTAAATTGTTGCTGCTCTTTTTGGGTGTTGGTTGCTAATTTCAATTTTTATGGTGTATGCTATTTTCTTTCAGGTGATATTTCATTTGTTGTTAGGTGTGGGTGATTACAGATTTGCAATCGACAAACAAAAGTGAAGTGAAATTCAAATGTTGTCATATGACGTGAACCTTTTTTTTTAAAGATGTTTCATTGCTTTGTGAAAGATGAAATAATTCTTAATTGATGTAAAGTTATTTGATGCTAGATGTATTTTTATTACTAGTGCACCAATTGATCGGTACCTAATGATGTTAACTTTCGTTAAGTTAAATAATGGTGTAATGTCTCTTTCATCTGCTCTTTTGGCTTATTGTAAATATACTTAATATGTTATGTTACATTATACTTCCTTCTAATTGTTCTTGAGAGCACCAATTTATCATTTATATCATTTCATTAAAATTTCACATTAACTAATGATAATGTGGTTCTTAGAATACAATAGTGACTAGATTATCAACTGTGACATTAATGAAAGAAATATTGAGTAACTAAAAGAAGTTAAACTGGCCAGATAAGTTACCCTCAATGAAGGATTTTAACGAAGGGAATGACAATTAATGAAGGGAAAAAGCAGTCGCTAAAAAGAGATATAATGATTGGATTTTTGGTTGTCGTTAATTGTTATTAACGACTAGACAATCCAGTCGTACACTTTTAACAATGGAGATTTTAGCGACCAGTGACGACCGGATTTAATCCAATCGTAAATGACTTTTAACGACCAGATTAAGACTTTTAACGACTGAATTTCCCTTCGTTAAAAGCCTTTTTTCTTGTAGTGGGAGGCATGACCTAAAAAAAGTACTCATAAGCACGAATTAGGAGAAACCTTTGTAGAGTTAAACTATATCACACGAATAAGAGTGAAGAAAAGAGGCAATTCCTAATGTACCGTAGCTTCCCTATTATAGATGTGGCGCGCTTCACACTTATAAGCATGTCTCTACTAGACATGGCTTCATAGACACCCTACGTTACTTGAACATTGCTCTCATACCAAGTTTGTCAAGCCCAAGCCTACACCCTGGACGTGGCCGGCACTCAAAGACTATTGACTAGCCCCAAGCAAACCCTTGGTCTGGCTAACTATGATTCACATGACTCTATGGGATATGCGGAAGCTTTAATAGATGAGCATTTAAATCATTCAAAGAAAACTCTAAAACATTGTTTAAAAATACTTGACATAAATTATAAGTTTCAATAAAACATCTAGGTAAAATACTGGAAATTGTTTAACTCTATCTATCCATGAAGGATCTATTGTTTAAGATTGGTGTCTGGACATGACCCACGACACCTCGAATTCCACTAAAATAGAATATAGAAATGGGGTCTCGTGGAAGCAAAGAGGTCTCACCTAAAGCTGGCAAGAAGTGTGAAGTGATCTCAATGGAGCGCATGTTGATAATCCTGAACATTTGTATTTGCATCATGAACAGATGCAGGTCGAATGACATTAGTAGATTAAATGTACAAGTATGTAATATGGATGAGTAATACAATAACCGAATTGATGACTAGATACATATAAACAAAATCAATGTATAATCAATTAGTGAAACGATTTCTACTTTATAATAAGGTTATGTGGTCATGCAAGTAATAAAGTAACTTTTTTTTATTAGCCGGGTGTCTTACCCATAGAGACTTAAGATTAGATTGTATTTAATTCTTCAAATAAGTAGAACTTAAAGAAAGTGTTTCCAGAAAGCGTGCTGTCTTATTATAATTGATTAAGTATTTAAAATAATTAAGTAAACTACTATGATTCAACTTCAACTTGGAGTTCAAACAACGACTTGGGAAATTCCAGGGCAGCAGCCTACTTTAGATTCGTCCATATCACATCATGTAATGTACATCAACTAGTTATTGAATCATTGATTACAGGGTTAAATGTATGATCATGGTATCCCGAACTCTAATTGCCTATAGTAATTGGCAACCTAACTACATCGTTGAGCAGGGATAGACTGAACTAATTACCCTATCCTAGATACAAATCAACCCTAATTCTAGAGAACATCATACTCCTTTTACCCTACGTTCTCTCCTCTTATTCCTCTCTCGAGTTCAATTAGGACCATAAGTTTATCTCAATGGTGGCAAATCATGAAATACTAAATTAAGAACACAAGAGTAATTCATGAGATAACCAAGATCAATCCATTAAATTTAATAATATTGAATAATCTCGTAGACACAACCCTAGAACTTGGGAATTTAGCTATTCAAATATGATTCTCAATATTTAAATATTCAATATACATAACTTAAATCGTATTAGATAAAGATTAGGAATGAACCCTAAAATAGAAGAAATATATCTCCAAGTCATTGTTCTCTAAAAATCACAAAAAGAACGAATAAAATAATAAAATCCAATTCTTTTTATAATCAAGGAAAATCGGCTAAAAATGGGATACATGTCTGCGACACGAAGAGAAATATTCAATGCACATAAGAGAAATCGCAGTAGGTAAAGTTTAGGAATGAACCCTAAAATAGAATAAATAGCTTTTCAAGTCGCCGTTCTCCAAAACTCAGAAAAAGAATGAATAAAATTATAAAATCCGATTCTATTTAAAGTCTGGGAAATTGGCTAAAAAATTGGATACATGTCCGCAACGCAGAGACACCTTGAACTTTCAATTTATGTTAAAGTCCTCCTCGCCGCGACACTGAGAGGATACGCAATATTCTACCTCAACTCATATGTGTGGAAGAATAATTAAATCTCTCTCCACGACGCAGAAAGGATGCACCTCGGTGTATTTATTTCCATTTTGACTTCCACTTCTATTTGGCACTTTATCATTTATGCTCTCGCGCTTGGACCCACTCGTCACTTCACAATCCTCCACATTTGTGCCCATTTTCTTGATTCCCAATCTGCAAGCACTAATCATATTGGTTAATCATGACTCGACACTATTAATAACTAACGAATTTTTCCTCTTATTTGGCTCATAGGCATATAAATACACCCAAGATTAGTATGCAATATAAGAAATATGAAAGTAAAAAACTTTAATCTGCGATGAGTTTCTCTAACTGACAACCATTACTATGAGCCTAGCGATGATACAATATTTTATCCACACTGCAAGGGTCATCCTATACTTTGTCGGGGTATAAGATGCTAACTATAACAATGGATCCATACAATAATCCTTCTTGAGGCAGTGAAAACTCGCTCAAGAAGTTGGTTTAATCATATC
This sequence comes from Solanum gracilifrons, assembly GCA_029582605.1. Classification (NCBI taxonomy): domain Eukaryota; kingdom Viridiplantae; phylum Streptophyta; class Magnoliopsida; order Solanales; family Solanaceae; genus Solanum; species Solanum gracilifrons. Next base: position 19,202 of record JAJOOH010007909.1, read on the forward strand.
CTACGCTAGCTACATATTTTTATGATATTTCAAGTTAAAAATAAACTCTTACCCAATTTGGTGCTCAATACTACTTTCAAAATAAACCATATCAATTATGCTCAATCACCCTTTATAGAGAAAGAGACTATTTCTTTACTTTTGTTTACTGAAGTTATTTTTAGAAGAAAATTAGTTGTACTTTTTCTCTTTCTCAGCAGTCAAATAGTACAAATGAAATCATTTGATTCTTTCTTTAAAAACTCTTACCAAAATATGCATTTAAACGTATACTTATGGACTTACCTACTAAGCCTAAAATCGATGTATAAGAAATCGCATATAATAATCTCTATAAACATGCCTTTTATAACAAATAGGGTCCATGTGATACAAAACATGAACAACAATTTAGACTTCAATATGCATAATAGAAATCAATATCTCAATGATCAAGGAATTGGAATTCAGAATAAGAAACATAACTAAATTTGGATTTCAAGAGACTACAAATAAAACCCTGAACATAGCCTTTTAATGAGTGAATTTGGGTGTATGGTGTGAGAACGTACTTAGTTGATCACTATGAGTAGCCTTACATACATGAAAAAACAAAGTTCTTGATGAAATTGGAAGAACACTCGTAAACCCTAGCTTTCTCCTCTTGGATCCTTGCTCTAATACTTGGAAGTGTTAATATGAGTAATAAGGTAGATTAGTATTGATTAAAACCTTATTTAGGTGTAAAAAATTATTGGGCTTAGTCTTAGAAGGAGTGGGAAAAGACTGAACTACCCCTCTTAAAAAGCTGACAAAAACCCACAATGGGGCCATCTACGGTTTGTGGTTTGATCTAGGGAACTAGATACCATCTGTGGAATTTATATTGAATTTGAGGTTCATAATTTCATTCTACAGGTCAAAACTAAGAGTCGTAGAAATTTCTACGGAACATAGATCCAATCTGTAGAGATTATTTTGATTTTTAAGGCTCAGGACTCATTCTACGGGTCCAAACTATGATGCATAGAAGGCTCTACAACGTGTAGCTGGATCCATAGGAATCATACCTCAAAATTTGACTCTTTGAAATTTTTCCACGACTTGAAAGTACGACAACCCGTAGAAGGGTTTTGTAGTTCACTGATTTAGAAACTCTGATGTTTTGGTCTTTGGTAAAATGGTCATAACATTTTACTTTGAACTCAAAATAGGACAAACTTGGTGTAGTTGGAAAAAGGACTCATTGTCCTTTGATTTGATAGGTCGTGGGCCACCTAATTCATTATCTGCTGAGAGATATGATCGTTTGAAGTTGACCTAATTACAATCTTACATCAAAACTTAATCGGTAAGGAAGCTTTCAATCCTACTTTGTGCTAGGGGATTTCAGTGACCTTAATTCATATCTAAATTCATTCTCACACTAAAGAATTGACCTTAACACCTAAGAACAGTTTAACAATCACTCAATATGACTTTTTTTGCAAATGAAGAATATTTCCGGGCTTTATCTTAGAAATTTTTGGGTGTTACATATGAAATGACAGCTTCACATATATGTTTAGGGTTTGAACATAAAACAATATTATGGAATGCGTATAAACATAAATATTTCAGATATCATCAAAATTACTCTCTTCAACAACAAAAACTTAATCCATAAAATATTATTTAAAAAAATAAAACACATAGAAAATTTCTCGAAAGCATTTTCATTTAGTTTCTTTCAAATGGAATTTCTTCAACATGATAAGTGTTATTGTCACGACCCAAAATGGCCCCTAGGTGTAACATGGCGTACAAGACCCCGAGAGGCCCCATACAAGCTACTAAGCATTCATCATACAAGAAATAGAATATCAACGAGATAAAGAGAAACATTTCAAGTCTAAAAGTTTTATCAAAGTACAGCGGAAGTCTAACATCGTCTCAAAGCCATCTAGTACATAAGAATGAATCAGGGCGTAGCCAGTACATCATGTTCCAAAACTAAAAATAAGGAAGGACTGAAAACGATAAATGTTCGGTCCTCAAAGAATGAGGACTCACCAAAGCTCGAAATCTCTTCAAAGAACTCTAGCCACAAAATTGGGAACCCTGACTGTCGGACCTTACATTTGGGGAAATGAAGATAAGAGTATGTGTTAGTACAAACATGTACCAAGTATGATAGTCATGCATAAAAACATATAAAGTCATGCTAAAAAAGACATTTTCATGAGCATGCAATGATCAAGCTAAAACATGAATCTTGAATGTTAGAAAACATAAGTCATAAAACATGATCAATGCAAGACAACATCATCTTAAAACATAAGTAAGATACTTCTTAAAGTAACACTAGTTCATCATAACTTTCTTGTGGGAAGTAGCCTTAACCGACATATAATACCATGTGAGTTATCAACATGGAATCCGGTGTCTCCCACATCAAAAAGAGTTGTCCTACTTGCCAAGGTAAGGACCATAAACTTCTAGCTTATGTGGATCCACTAGCTAATGTATATATAGGCAATCCTATGTTGGAACATAGTTTATGGGACACGGGTAATTTCAACTTGTCCAATCAGTACTAAGCTTAACTTCCACGGAATAGTTCTTAATCATATTCATCTTAGCTCTTAAAGGAACATGGGTAATCACCTCTTGTCCTTACATCATGTGACATGGGTAATCGCCTCTTATCTTTCAATTAGAGAGAATGGGTAATCACCTCTTGCCTGAACATTAGAATAGCTTTTTATCATTGGTTCATTTTAGGTGAGAAAGCCTTCCAACTTAGGAACCCTTATTATATGAGAAAACCTTTCACAATCATGCTTTCATGTGTATATGAGAAAATTCTTTCAACAACAACATAATTGATACTTCACTCTCAAAGCATCCTTAAAACATTGGCATCTATTTCATGAGAACATGTTTGATTTCATGAACTCTTCTTCCATAATCCAAAACCCACATCATATAATCATAAATTGGGAATTGCATGGGTTTATGGCGTATCATCATAAAAACATCAGATTAAATCAATTCATGTATTTGATCATAGATCAATCAATTAAAACAATAATTAAGAGAACACATAACATAGAAGAAAAACCCTAACTCAATTGGGGATTTCTAACTTTGAAAATTTGAGAGAATGATTTCAACTGGGGAATTTTGGGGTTAAAACACTTAAATGGGGTTTTGGTGAAGGGTAAAATGACATAGTATTAGGCTAGACCAATTAGGAAAAGACCCTAAAGCCCCTTAGAAAATAGCTGCCAACACCAATGACGGACAGACCGACAGTCCGTTGGTCAAACCACGAACCGTCTTGTGAGGGCGTCATATGGATCAGAAACTCAAATTTTAGGACCTCAGATAATGGGACCCACCCACAAGTCGTGGTCCAATCGATGGGCCATGGGTCCCAACCGTTGTCCTCAATTTTTGACCTCAAAATCTCTCTAAGTCTGGGACTCACCTACAAAACCTATTTATGGCTTGTTCATTGGATAATGGACTATCTCAGTGAATCGTTGAAAATTAAAGAAAACTTGGCATTTTGGAAAAACTGACTGGCCAACTACGAACCTGACCGACGGTCAGTAGGTCGTTCCACAGGCCATGGATGGCACCGTCGGAACTGACACCAGATTTCAGAAAACTTATTTTTTTGTCTTTTCAAATCTGAGGTGTTACATTATCTCCCTCCTTGGGATCATTTGTCCTCGAATGAGATTCAAAACATCATAATGAGGGTAGGAACTTAAACCTAACAACCCAACGTTCATGCAATCACATAAATGCACATATTCAAAGAGGAACTATCAACTCAAAGCTAAAGCATGTTTAAAACATCATATCATGAAGTCTATATGCAACTCATACTCAAATAAACATAAACATGTAGAAATCAATCAAATTGACTCATTTTCTCAAAATCATGAGAATATCTAAGACACATGAAACCAAAAGAGTAAACCATGAGGAACTCAATACCTCAAGCTGGAGTAGGGGTAGAAGGAAAGAGATGAGGATAATGCGACATCATATGTTCTAAAATCTCAACTGGGACTTTATCATAAGAAAGATTCTCATGAACTCCCAAGACTTTTAAGGGAACTATCGATGTCGGATCACCAACACATTTATTCAACAGAAAAACATGGAAAACTCGATGCACTAATGCCAATTCATTAGGCAATTCAAGTTCATAAGTGATGAGTCCATGATTTAGACTCATTTATGGATATATTTTGATGAAATTAGTGTCCTCAAATGCATGTTTTATCTTGATATCTTATGAAAACCTTTAAGTTTCAGGTATTTGAATTTTGAGTTAAAGCATGGACACTATCTAGCAAAAAGGAGCAAAAGAAGCTAAAAGAACAAAGAAATGAAGATCTGCGAATCGCCGAACCCATTCGGCAAATCGCCAATAGATTGCATATTCGCCTTTTGTTATAGTGCACTGAGCCCTAAAGGAAAGGAGGAAATCGATGGTGAAAAGGAGCAGTCGGCGTATGATGTGCTGCGAAATCGTGGCACATTTGATGCTTAATAACTCTGAACTAATACTAGAATTAAGTGAAATTTTGGATTATTTGATGGGTTTGTTAAATGTGTAGGCAGAATCTGGGTTGTATAGAAAAGTAGAAAAAGAAGTAGAACTAATGTTGACCAAGTGAAGTTCACGGCCAACTTCACGAACCGTTAACTTTATTACGGTCCATGGTTGAGTTTGTGAAAGTGAGGCAGTAATGGGCCTTGAGAAGATGAAGAGCAGGAATAACAAAGTGAAGACTATGGAGGGTTCTACGGTCCATAGTCCTCACCACGAACCATGGTACCTTCCGTGAAGCTGGACTAGTGTGAAAGCAAGAAAGAGTTGAAAGAAGGGTGAAACTCAAGTGAAGACCACGGTCGACTTAACGGGTCGTGGTCCTCACTACGGACCGTGGTAGCTCTCGTGGTACATTTTCCAGTGACCAATTTTGAAGAACCACTTTTGGGAAGCTCCAAGGCAAGACCACGGAGGGATTCACGGACTGTGAAGCCCTTGACGGGTCGTGGTAGTGGCCGTGAAAAGTCCCGACAACTCAGTCCCAATTCGATTAGGACTCATTTTAAACAATTTATTTGGAATTAGTTTAGGTCGTGGTAAACATCATTATTCATTATCTTAGGTTTGACGAAACAGAACAGAGCATGACTCTTCGATTTCTATTTTTGGATTTTTGATTATTGCTATCAGTTGGAAATTCGGATTCAGAATATCAGATTATCAAAGTGATTGTTGATTTGCTAAATAATTTTGTAAGTCTTTCTCAATATGTTTTCATCCCTAATTATTGATTGTTAACGTGAAAGCATGAGTAGTTAAACACCACGACTGGTATTGTGGGATCCATGACGAAGTTCTAGTGACGATTCTGTAAAATGAGTAAAGGGCAGTGTGTGTTTACATTCTATAGTTTTTATCTTTCGATATCATTGTCATCTAGTGAGTGCACGCATTAGATGAGCCTGTATCTGGTATTTGTTCGACAAAAAAATACCAGTTAGGAGAAAGGCTGAACTAAATTATCCAATTGGAGTTAAAACTTGAGTTCGAGAGAAAAGATCTTTAACACCATATCATTTTAAGCGAGGGTCAATGTTAGTAACACTCTAGGGTCGAGATAAAATGAGTGACAATTATTTGATTTGGCTGAGAAGTGTCAGGTAAATTTAACTCGCAATGATTTTGTAAACATTGATTTGCCTGATGCTCAATTACGGAAGAACACTTGAACTAATGTTATGGTGAACACAATCCTGGTTTCTCTTAATTAACTGAATCAACCTAACAACGAAATAGTCTGTTAGTCGCGAATCTATATTTTGACTGCAAGTTTGGTAATTATAACATTTTCACCAAACCCAATTTACTTTCCATTGTTATTTGTTTAGGAGATAATAACAACATTCAAATAAATGCAAAAGTGAAACCTTATCTGTAAAGAAATTCTCTATGGGATCGACCTCAACTCTAGTTGAGTTCTGTAAATTAACATCGACCGTTTACACTTCTTATTTGAAGTGTAAGTTTGGACGTATCAAATTTTGGCGCCGCTGCCAGGGAATTTCAATTCAAAAAGTGTTTTACTAGCTTTTATTCAATTGTAGTTATATTTCCTAATTTTACGTTTTGTTTGGTGTTTGTGTCTTTTTCAGGAGAGTCAGATTGTGCATGCCCAACACTAGAAGCAAAGGAGCCCCATTGCTTCCTTACGACCCTGAAGTTTAGAGAACTCTTCGAAAGATTGTTAATGCACAAGAACTAAAGGCTCAGAGACATAGACTAGGACTAGAAGCTGAGATTGATTTTGCAAGGAATGTACATCAAACTGCAGGAATCAATCAACCTAAGCCAGGTGTCCAGAAAAATGCTGGAATCAGTCAACCTAGGGTAGTAGATAAGAACAGAGGGGTGGAAGGAGTAGTCCATCCCCAGCGCCAACCAATAGCCCCAAGGGGTAGAGCTCAGCAGGTAACTCATATGATGTATGAAGAAGATGATGTTGACTTGGATGGAGCTGGAGCCACTGGAGCCATAGTGTTACCTGCACTACCCCCAAGTGTTAAGTTCACAATCACCAGCACCATGATCCAATTGTTGAACCTGAAAGGTATGTTTAGAGGTGCAACTGGTGATGATGCAAATCAGCACTTGATGAATTTTGTGGCAATCTGTAAGTCACTAGAGATTTCTGGGGTCAACCAAACAACAATGAGGTTGAGGTTGTTTCCATTGTCTCTTACTGGAGAGGCAACTAATTGGTTGAATGAGATGCCAGATGACTCCATCCAAACTTGGAATGAGTTGAAGGAAGCTTTCCTGGAATGATTCTTCCCAGAATCAAAAGAGCTGTAGATGAAGGACGAGATTAGTACACACAAGCAGCTACCAGGAGAGGCAATGCATGATACTTGGTGGAGGTTCAGCCAAAGGCTGAAGAAATGCCCCAACCATGATCTTACCGAAAGGCATCTTAAACAGGCCTTTTATAAATCGCTGAATTATGTTACTAAACATGTTGTTGATGCAGTTTATGGAGGCTCATTTATGAGGAAGTTATTTGCAGAGAGCATGTAGCTATTGGATGACGTCTCAAAGAACAACAGATCATGGTACACTAGAGATGCAGAGGTAGAAGAGCTTGGGTAAACATTTGAGCTTTCAGCTGAACAGAGGAAGAGAGAAGAAGAAAGGGACCAAGAAATGGCACATATGAGGACTCAAATAGATCTGCTCACAGAGCACATTGTCGCCAAGTCTGAAAAGGTGAATGTTGTGGGACAGCAAAATAGGTATGAGGATCAGGATCTTGACCTTGATGAGGAAGCTAGCTACTTGGGGAACCAAGGGGTTTTTCGAAACTATAACTCTGGAAATCAGGGTTACAATTCTGGCAACGCAGGTCAGAACTATGCTAGGGATGGTCAGTATGTAGGCCATCAAATAGAGATCAAGGAAACTGGCAAAACACAGATGGGTATAGGAATTATCGCAGTGGTGGTTATGTACCCCCCAGGCAATAGAGACCGAGCAGGTGGTAGCTCCAGTGGATCTAAGCTAGACGATATGATGTCTAAAGTACTACAAAAGGTTGAATCAACTGACTCATGGGTAAAAAAAATGAGAGGTGATTTCTCAAGCATGAGTCAGTTGGTGGACTCACACCACCTCTATTAAACAAATTGAGCAGCATTTGGGGCAACTCTCAGCCTTAGTGAATAGAGAAAGAATGGATCACTACCAAGTGAAACCATTCAGAATCCCAAAAAGGATGAGCATTGCATGGCCATCGCCACCAGGAGTAGTAAAGTTCTTACTAACCCTATGTCTGCAGGTACCAAACATGAACAGGTCTTGGAGCAAGCTGGCAGAGATGAGGATGAAACCGCACATGTAGATGACTCGGAGGAGGTTCAACATAAATCACAACCTGCGAGAGGAAAAGAGAAGGAGGTCGAGGAAACCTACCTTTAAAGAAGATTCCCAGACCACTTCCTCATTTTCCCTTAAGGACTTAGAAAGAAAGCTGAAGATGGGAAATTTACAAAATTCATTACCATGTTGAAGCAGCTTTCAGTAAACATTCCACTAGTGGAAGCTCTGGAGCAGATGCCAGGATATGCCAAGTTCATGAAGGACTTGGTTACAAAGAAAAGAGTTGTAAGTCTTGATTTTACTAATGATCTTCACCATTGCAGCGTCATTTCTACAAGATCTCTGGTTCAGAAAAAGGAAGACCTAGGTGCATTCACTATTCCATGCACCATCGGGTCAATCAGCTTTGCAAAAGTGTTGTGTGATCTAGGAGCCAGGATCAATTTGATGCCATTAGCCATCCACAAGAAACTGGGATTGGTAGTTCCAAAACCCACAACAATGAGGTTGATGATGGCTAATAGGTTAGTTAAGCGGCATGTGGGAATCCTATGTGATGTACTTGTGAAAGTGGACACCTTCATTTTTCCGGCTGACTTCATGATCTTGGATTGTGAAGTGGACTTTGAGGTTCCCACCATTTTGGGAAGACCTTTTTTTGCCACAGGAAGAGCTTTGGTGGATGTTGAAAGAGGAGAATTGAAGTTCAGACTCAACAAGGATGAGGTAAAGTTCAATATTTGCAGGTCAATGAAGCAACCCAATGATAACAATATGGTTTCTACAATAGAGGTGGTTGCTGATGAGGACATGAGGGTACCCATAGAAGAGAGGATGGTTGTTGAAACCTTAGTTGCAGTGCTGATGAACTTTGATGATGATTTCTGGTCTGACTATATAGAGACCGTGAATGCTTTTCAGGGTATGGGAGCACACTCGTATGCTCCAAAGAAATTGGACCTGGACTTGAAAAACAGGCCAAGCCCTCTAGCAAAACCATCCATCGAGGAGCCACTACTACTGGAACTAAAACAGTTACCCAGTCACCTCAGGTATGTATTTTTGGGTACTAATAACACTTCACCTATGATCTTGGTTGCAGATTTAAATGAAGAGTAGGTGCAGGAGGTGATCAAGGAGTTAAGAAGGTACAAACGGGCAATTCAGTGGACCATTGCTGATATAATTGGAATACCTCATGTATATGCACTCACAAGATTCAGCTTGAGGAGGACTGCAGCCCAAGCATTGAACACCAGCAGAGGCTAAACCCACCTATGTAAGAGGTGGTTAAGAAAGAGATAATCAAGTGGTTAGATGTTGGTGTGGTCTATCCCATTTCTCATAGTCACTGGGTCAGTCCAGTGCAATGTGTGCCCAAAAAGGGTGGTATGACTGTGGTGGCAAATGCCAAGAATGAGTTAGTCCCACAGAGATCAGTCACTGGATGGCCAGTTTGTATGGATTACAGGAAGCTGAACAAGTGGACTTTGGGGGATCACTTCCCCTTGCCTTTCCTGGACCAGATGCTTGATAGGTTGGCATGTAAAGGGTGGTATTGTATCTTAGATGGATACTTTGTCTACAACCAGATATCAATTGCTACTGAAGATCAGGTAAAGACCACCTCATATCCTTATGGCACCTTTGCGTTTAAATGCATACCATTTGGACTGTGTAATGCACCAGCAACATTCCAAAGATGTATCATATCCATTTTCTCTGACATGGTGAAAGACACTTTAGAGGTATTTATGGACGATTTCTCTATAGTAGGTGATACTTTCGATGATTGTTTGTTGAATCTTAGCAGGGTTTTACAGAGATGTGAGAAGGCCAACTTGGTGCTGAATTGGGAGAAGTGCCATTTCATGGTAAAGGAAGGCATAGTTCTTGGACACAAGGTATCACAGAAAGGGATCGAGGTCAACAAGGCCAAGATTGAAGTGATTGAAAAGTTACCTCCGCCGATCTGTGTGAAGGGTGTTCGAAGCTTCCTAGGACATGCCGGATTTTATAGGCGTTTCATCAAGGACTTCTCCAAAATTGCACACCCTATGTGCAACTTTTTGGAGAAGGAGGTGAAATTTGTCTTTAATGAGGCATGTCTCAAAGCTTCTGAGTTCCTAAAAGAACAGTTGATTTCAGCACCAGTGATTATTGGCCAAGACTGGGAGGAGCCATTTGAGGTGATGTGTGATGCTAGCGGGACTACGTTAAAAGTTGTGTTGGGACAGAAGCGCAACAAAATGTTCCATCCGATTTACTATGATAGTAAGTTGCTAAATTGGGCACAGCGAAACTACAGAGTCATTGAGCAAGAAATATTGGATGTAGTGTATGCGTTTGGAAAGTTCAGAGCTTATGTGCTTGGCACTAAGGTGATAGTTCATACAGACCATGATGCCTTGAGATATCTCATGGCAAAGAAAGATGTCAAACCTAGGCTGATCTGATGGGTGCTGCTTCTACAAGAATTTGACTTTGAAGTGAAGGACAAGAGAGATTGTGAGAACGAGGTAGCTGATCACCTGTCTAGGTTGGAGGCTGCAAAGAAGGAAGAAATTGAGCTTGAGATAGATGATACATTCCCGGATGAGCAGGTATTAGCTACTACTCTTGACCTTATTCCTTTGTTTGCTGACAATGATAATTTTCTGGCTAGTGATGTGATGCCTGAGGGGCTGACATATCAGCAAAAGGAAAGGTTCCTGCATGATGTATGCAAGTACTTTTGGGATGAACCGTATATGTACAGGGTGTGCGATGCCAACATAATTAGGTGACGTGTTACGAAAGCCAAAATGTTGCACATTTTGGAGGCCTGTCACTCATCTCCAGTTGGTGGTCAACATGGTGGTGCTTGAACATCCCACAAGATACTTCAGTGGACATAGTAAGGAGCTGTGATGTGTGCCAGCGACAAGGAGCCATCTCTCGGCGCCATGAATTACCGATGACACCTATTCTGGAGGTGGAATTGTTTGATGTGTAGGGTATTGATTTCATGGGCCCCTTTGTGAGTTCATAAGGGCAGAAACACATATTGGTTGCAGTTGACTATGTGTCCAAATGGATTGAAGTTGTTGCCTTACTTGAGAACGATGGAAAGAGCATTTTTGGTTTCCTCAAAAAGAACATCTTTTCAAGGTTTGGAACACCCAGAGCCATTATCAGTAATAGTGGTTCTCACTTCTGCAACAAGGTGTTCTGTGTGCTTCTGACCAAGTATGGGGTAAAACAACACAAGGTGGCAACACCTTATCACCCACAGACCAGTGGACAAGTAGAGGTTTCCAACAGGGAGATTAAAGCAATCTTGGCCAAGACAGTTAATGCCAACACGACAGATTTGGCAAGGAAGCTGGATGATGCTCTATGGGCATACCGGCCAGCTTTCAAGACGCCTATTGGTATGTCTCCATATCAACTGGTGTTTGGAAAAGCATGGCATTTGCCAGTTGAGCTTGAGCACAGAGCACTCTGGGAATTGAAGAAGCTAAACCTCAGTTGGAGCGAAACTGCGAACTTAAGGTTGCATCAGATCAATGAGATGGATGAGTTCCGTCTGAGAGCTTATGAGAGATCAGCACTCTATAAGGAGAGGATGAAGCTATATCACGACAAGCATATTGAGAAAATAAGCTTCACTCGTGGTGACTTGGTGTTACTTTTCAACTCCAGTCTTCGTTTGTTCCCAGGAAAGCTGAGATCTAAATGGTCTTGACCTTTTAAGGTCACACGGGTTTTTCAATCTAGTGCTATTGAACTGGAAAATGAGAAAGGCGAGAGGTTCAAAGCTAATGGTCAGCGAATCAAGGCATATTTGGGTGCTCCTGATGATGTGAAGATTGTAGAGGAATGCAAACTTGATGAAGTCTGAGTAATCAAGTAACCTGCATCGCACCGCGACGTTAAATTGTGCGCTTCTTGGGAGGCAACCCAATATGTAATTGTATTAGGTATGTTCCCTTTTGCCTTAGTTTTCTTTGTTTTTATGGAGTCATTGTGTGCTGATATGCGCAGGAGAGAATAGGTGGAAAAATGCAAGACCTGGTGCAGACTGAACTCCACAAACAGTCTCACGGATCGTGGTGATCTTCACGGGTACTTTCACGGTCCGTCAATTTGAGGACAAAAGTTCAAAAGCTACTGGAAATCGCATAAAAAAAAAGGTTCACTGAAGGGTTTACGATCCGTTAAAGTTTGTACGGACCGTCTAGCCTCTCATGAACCTCAGGTATGAATGCCAAGTTTCAAAGTCACAGACACGGACAGGTTCACAAACTGTGATGCCCTTCACAGGAAACTTCACGATTTGTGGTATTCCGCAGTCAATTGTTAAATCTAAGTTAGGATCATGGATGGTCTCACGGACCGTGACTCCCATCATAGGTAACTTCACGGTCCATAGTCTACAACCCAGTGTTACCCATATCTGACCCGACACGCGCGTAACCCAACTCACAACGAAACGTATTTATTCGATTCCAAAGGCCAAACAATCAGTTTCTTCCTATTCTTCTCCTCCATAACGGCTATCTAAGGGTAGAATCGATTACCATTCATCAATAAATCCTACATCCACCCAAGAATCGAAACCCTAAGTGCTCAGTTGTGTAAGTGTGTCAAGTTAGTTCCAGATTTTTGCTTTGTCACTATTTCCAAGTAAGTTAATTTTCAATGGTTTGCAAAGTTCAATCCTATCTACACCTATGTATGATAACTTTGATTTTCTTGATTTTAGCATGACCTTGTGATGATTAATTGCTAATTGACACTGAATTGTAGTGGGTAAGTCGAATTAGGAAGTATTAGTTGTTCCTGTGTGTTAGTCTATAACAGAGGGTCGAATTTGTCAATAGGTGGTGAACTTTAGGTTAGTTAATTTAGTTTCTTAAGAAGTAGGGTAAAGTGCTAACTAGTGGTAAAGTGCTAAAATTGGATGTTGGGAAGAAAGTGACTGACATATTACCCCAAGTGTAAGACTACGACAGGTTGTACGGATTGTGAAAGATACCACGGGCCGTGAAGGTTGTCGTAGACCACACTTGAAGTCAACCCATCCCTAAGTTAAAGTTCACGGGCAGTATCATGAACCGTGGTGAACTCCATGGGCCGTGAAGCCATCATTGAACATCCCTTGGTAAAATGGTCAAAGACTCCTTGTGCACACTGATTCTGTTTCAACTCCACGAGAGATTTCACGGTTCGTGCTCGATACCACGGTCCGTGCAAGCTCTCGTAGAGTTCCCTTGTTTGTAATATTTATTTTTTTCTATACTTAGTTTGTGTTCGTATTTTGCTTTCGTGGCCCTTCTCGATGAAAGATTAGGTGACGAGATTCTTAAGGCAAGGCGTCACGATGATATTACACAGGGGAAGGCTAAGTACCCGATGGTGTGTCATTTGACTGTGCTGATTACTAATGAGCTCTCTATTTCTCAGGTACAATGGGTCCAGAAGAAAGAATGCTAACAAACTTGGTCATGACAACTCCAAAGCGAGTGGGTCTGAGGTGTAAATAAATGTTACACCTGAAGATCACTCGCCTCGGGCAACTAGATCACTAGCTAGAAGAGCTATTCTCCATGACTCTCCTCATCAGACTGAAGAGGGAGGTAGTAGTTCTGATAACGAGGAAAACTCGGGAAGTCAATATGATGTTGTTGCTAGTAGACAATCTTTGGATGACTCCGGGGGGAGTGTTGAATCTGAAAGCAGTTCTCAGGATGACACAAGTACCTCTCCACCTATGGCTAATACAGAAGCTGACACTGGAGTACGAGAGGAAGCAGTTAATAGAGAGGATGAGGAGGAAATCATTGTTGATGATACCATGGTGATGTATGTGACTGCCCATAAACCTGATCCAGCACTGAGATCATAGTTGATTGCCTATTATCGTTCCATATGGACTGTGAATCGGTCCAAAGAATTTTTCAACAATAGGATTGTGAACAAAACTGGAGGCTTCAAGAATAGAGCAATCATGCCTGAGACTAGGGTGGTAGTAGCTGATATCAAAGAATTCTCGGACATCTATCAGATATTTCAGCCACCTGGCCAGAGAATTTTATTCCTCTTATGCAGATACATTGATGAATATTGTTGCGGATACAGAGACCACGAAATGTGGACAGAAAGACATGGCTAGTACCTAGGGTCCACTCAACTCAATCATAGTTAGGGGCAAATCAATAGATATTTCTGAGGATTCGATTAGCAGAATGTTGTATGGCCCAAAATACTCTACACAAGCTTCAGTTGGCCTTTTCGAGGGAAAACATCATGAGGTCACCAGTGATGCTACGATGGAAGATCAGAATTCTCAAGAAAGGGTTTTACGCTGGATTGCGAAGCAGATTGCCATAGATTCAAAATTTGATACGCTCAAATTACACCACTTTTCAGAAGCATAAGCAATCGTTATCACGTAAAGAACCCAACTTGTAGGTTGGGGTCGATCCCACGAGAAATATGGTTTAGACTTAAGTTCAATAACGATTATATTCGTTTAGCCAATGTATTTCCGAGATAAATAAGTGAAACGGGAGCGGGGGGGATTTGTGTAACAAATTTTGGAAATTATGAAAGTAATTAGTAAGCAAGATTCAAACTTTTGTAGTTATCAAATTGAGAAAGAAACTAGGGCGTACGTGTTCCCTATAAGCTCATAACTTTGTAGTCCTAGTAATAGCAATCCCTTCTTAGTGTATTACATGCAAAGCAATAAGTTATGCATCTCTAAATCCTTGGTCCGACATCTAGAGAATTTCATCCCGCACCTTGGTCTGGCTACGTGTGTATAATTTACTAACCCTTACCATCACCTCATATTAGACGTGACTTCGATGTATGGCTTAGTTTTCACCCTCGCACTTATCGACATTAATTCTATTAGATAGTGTCACACTAAATCTATGTTGATAATTCTTTTATTATTAACTACCTCCTTGGTCCGGTAAGTAGCAGCAAGGCGAGTTCTAATGTTGCGCACGTTTAAAAAGACTTCTAGACGAAAGAATTATCAATGCATGCAAAACAATATTTGGGAATTACTTAGTTACTATTCATACTTCGCTAATCGCTCATGGTTCCCACAACCCTAGTTGTGGATTTAGTTACCCATATTAGTAAGAGCACAATTCATATTTTTAGAAGAAGAAATCATGAACTTACGTAATGAGAATGATAAACCCTGAATTTCAACTTGAATTTCCAAACCAAAATCTTCAAACCAAACTTAGGAAATTAAGAATTGCTAAAGTTGTAAGTTAATCTCCAAAGCCACAAAACTAGGACAAAAGTAATAAAGTCTAACCCCCAAAAATGAGGTTTACATGCCCTATATATAGAAAAATAAGTCCTAACTAAAAAGGAAACGAAATAAGGAAATAATGTTTCAGGACGCGGTTTCAATCGACGATACTGACATACGGACCATGGATTGATCTACGGTCCGTAGGTCCCTGCCGTGACTCAGGACTTGGGCAAATTTCTAACTTCAAAATCATCAAATCTATGAACCAAACGACGGAGCACCAGTACGGACCGTGGATTGATCTATGGGCCGTGGATCCTCCTTAGTAGCTCCATACTTAGAATCTTCAAAATTAGGTGTTGGAACCCCTATCTGAATCATTTGACGAATCAGCACTACGGTCCGTGGATTGCAATCCTGGTTCCACACATGGTCAAGAATTCCCTGATTTTCCTTCAAGCGTTGCATGTCCATCTACGACACCCATCTACAGAGGTTGAATGGACCTACGGTCCGTGGATCACCTCTGCAGATGCCCTTTTCTGCACATCCTTCAGTTGCGTCTCTCAGTTTCCACGTCTAAACATATTTCCTGCAAATATGAGAAAAATACATAAAAACCAATACAAAATGGTTCTAGACACACACAACTCTTAAGTGAACTGTATTAAAAATACCATAAGCTCACGGTATATCAACACCCTCAACTTAAATTCGTTGTTTGTCCTCAAGCGACGCACTAAAACTCTGAACAACACTTTGTATAGAAGCAAGCATTTCAAACACAAGCAATCCCATGGCTCTCTACCCCGACTCTCTTCTTCGGTGCAAATCTTTTCTCTCAGACTCAACAGGCTAACTTGTGCGGATCCAAACATGACAAAGACTGACCAACCAACACACAACATACATTGTTTTACTATCATCAAGGTACCAACTTTCCGACAATGTAACTAGTGCCCTTACTTCAAACAAAATCCCTTTTTCACATGATAAATTTGATTTTGAGTACAAGGATTTATTCAACACTCGCACTCAGAAGTAACTTCAAGTACAGTTAGTGCTCAATACCATAGGCTTGCCCTTATTTTCGCTGCTTAGCCTCTCCACACTAGGCTCTAGGACCACTATAGGACTTTTTTGGCTTGTAACGTAGGATCAGGGTTAGGTGTGGTACATTTGGGTACATTTTAGTGACTTTCTGCCCTCCTTGACATAACATTAGGCTTTCTACCTCTTTTTGCCCTATTCTTGACATCCTACTGTTTGACCTTATTTCCCTTGATTTTCTTCAACCATGGATGTGACTTTAGACATTGTAGCTCTTTATTTTTCACTTTCGTCTTTTTCTTGCATTTTATTCTTTTCTTTAGCTTTCAACAAGTCACATCTTTTCCTCTTTTTTTCTATTTTTCAACATCAAACTCTTTTTATACCCATTTTTCTTTCAATTTCCTCTTCCATAGCCACCCTCAACTTATGGATTTTCCATTGGTTGTGGTGCACAATACCCGATGTCGGATTACGGCCAAGATTGAGATTACCTTTTATATTAGCCACCATAAACTTAGGCTTTTGGCCTAAGTCGAGGTGCACATGTCCAAGGACGGACCGGGGCCAACATAGTTGATTATGGGAAGGTGAGTTAGGGGTTTAGAAATAAATGGTCTAATTTAGGCTCAAAGCATTTGGATCAAAGGGAGAATTTATTTCATTTGGTTGGATTCTTCTTTTAGGCAATTTGTGGACTTATCAGAACAAAGGCATATGATCACTTCCTAGCCTCTAGAGTAGATTGTCTTAGCAGGACTAACCGGGCAAGTTCTAGATTGGCACAAAAATTGTTTTAACAATTAACTATTCTCACACACTTTTCGCACATAGTTTCATTATCAAATTACCCAGTTCAAGTTTTAGCTTAAGTCGTGCCATCAAGTTGGTTCATTATCATGTCATACTCAGAGCCAACACATTCAACTCATTCTAGCCTACAGATTTTAGCACATATCACAAAAGTTTTTTTTTTTTGGACAAGTATCATTTCTTTCAAAAAGTTTCATATTTTTGCCATCATGCTTCATTATTTCTCATGCTTCTACACATACAATCCTAACACATGCTGGTTCAACAGATATTAAGCAGTCTCTTCGGGGAAAAGAACACAGGCAAGAAAACCCTAAGACAGGATTATGAGTTGGGTTACTCAGACTTCACACTATCACTCACAATCCATTTTGGGGCCCCCCCGGGGGG
>JAJOOH010007910.1:0-47209 GCA_029582605.1 Solanum gracilifrons
AACATCTAATACTTGGAAATTCGTGGATCTTTCCTTCGAATTTCCCATATCTTTAGTTAGTTTTGTTGTTTCTTTTCTTGTGCTTCCGCATTCCAATATTCAATTCTCTATTTGTGATCTCCTTTTAACCTTGCTGTTATCATGAAAGGCGATGAACCAAACCAAAGGGCAGATCGCCGAGTGCATCGACGATCCCGACTAACTGCGCCGAGTGGTCCTTTGTAGAACCAATTTTCGAAAACTATAAATACTCTTTTAAAATTGTAGCTTAGTCTAAAGTTGTAGCGAATTATAACTAATTTTTAGAATATTTTTTTAGTTTGAGTTCTTAGAGTTTTTGGGAGACATTGTTCTGGAGCTTTGAAGATTTGAAGGTTTACAATTCCAAGAAATTGGAAGTGGGTCTTGAAGAATCTTCATCCTTGACATGTTTAAAGACATTTTCTATCGTACCCATTTGATGGAAACACTCTTTGGTATCGATTTCTATCTCTTTATCATGTCTATATAAAACCCCAATCCTTGGGGTGTGATTATGTGAATATGGGTTAAATTTACTGTTGGGTATTGCTCATTGTTAGTCTATTTGTTGTTTAAATGTTATTTCGTTTAGAAGTTGTATTTGAACTTAATGATATTGTAGTTGCAAATACGATTTCATCTTAGTGTTTTTGGCCTGCTCGAGAGAGAGGTTTTAACTAAATCGATAGCCTGTGGTTATTGGATCATCGTGGGTTTAGCTCGAGAAAGTGAATCCTAGGCCTTTTCCCACACATTCAGATCGAAAGAGTGAATGGGCTAAGGTGAAGGCTGTGCTTAAATGCTGCAACTTGGTGTTCGAGAGAAACCGAGTTGATTTGGGGTAAGTTGTTCTAGAGAAAACTTACTCCCACTAAAGTCTGGCTTAGTTACAAATGTTCAGCAATCTAATATCAATAGCATTTACCCAGTTGTTTATTTTTTCCCATATTCCTATCACATCCCAAGAATCCCATCCCCCTATCTCGCGTCTTTATATTTTTGCTATTTTTGTTTTATTAGTTGATTACAAACCCCCATTAATAATTGACATCCGTGTCATTTCTTGATTTAGTATGCTTTTACTCGTAAATATTTATAGCTATGATTGACTAGAACATAATTACTTTTCTATTTAATTCTCTATTACTAACCGCTCCCTTGAGACTCGACCCCAACCCATTCGGTTGGGTTATATTACTACACGCGGTTGTTGACACTTGAATTGAAAGTTGTGTCTTTGATTACATCAAACATCAAAATGGCGCCGCTGTTGGGGAGTCCTGTTACTTGAGAATTTTTAATTAAGATGGATTTTGTTTTTGTTAATTATAGTACAATTTACTTAATTTTTAGTTTTGTGTTTTGCCTGTTTGAGCTTTGAAACAGAGGAGGTGAGTATGTCGAGCAGTACTTGCGAGCAAATGGAGTTTTCTCCATTAGAATAAATGATGTTCAGGGATCACATTCTAACCTTCAAGCAATTGGAGGGTGAACGGATTCGTGACACATGGGCAAGGTTTAAAGAACTGGTAGTTCAATGCCTATCTCATGAAATTCCTGATATAGTCCTCCTGGATTGCTTTTACAAAATTCTTGGTCCCGGAAACAAGGTATTGGCTGACCAACTCATTCCGGGTGGTATTACACAATAGCCCTATGTGATAGCAGCCCACTTGCTTGATAACATGGCTGAAACAAACTAAGAAGTAGAGAAGGACTTCATGTTGGCCGCACTGATGACTCCGATAGATGCGTTGACCTAAAAGATAGCGGAGATTGAACTCAAATGCAAAAGAAAGGACAAATACATCCCTCCTTATGAGTGAAAAAGGGCTAAGGACAATGAGGCTAAATGTATCGAAGGAATGCTCTCGATCATTCTCCACAATGTGAATGAGCATGATAGTGTGCTGGAAGAGATGAAGGAGAACATCAAAGCAATAAAACAAATGATGAGTTCTCATTCCAGATCGATCCAGCTGCTCGAGAACCTTATGAGTGATGTGATGCCCTAGCTCTACCCGCAACAAAACATGGGGTTGCCAAGGGATGCTATGGCTAACCCCAAGAGTGGAGTTTAGGTGTTGACTCGCGTCGTGTGACGTTAACTAAGGCGCTGTTTGGGAGGCAACCCAAATCCCTTTATTGCCTTATTTTTGTTTTAAAAAATAATGGTGTGTTGATTTTGCAGGTTTGAATGTGGAGAGTGTTTGAAAAATGCAGGTTAGCAAGCTACAAGTTCTAGTTGGCGCAATGCTGAATACACCAGCGCACCCGATCTAAACCGCTGATTAACTCAAGACATCTTCAAAATAGAGTCATTAAAACTAGGCGAGCCCTAGTAATAATTGGCGAGTCACAGACTAGGTCGACGAACCCGACGTAGACCGTCGTTTGGACCCCCACATTAACTGGAGGGCCTGTAAAACTCAGCGAAGTAAGTGAACAGTCGGCGTGTCACCGAGTGGATCAGCGAGCGCGACTAACATCACCGAATGGGCGAAGAACTGGACGGTTTATTAAAGGCTAATGGTTTCAAAGTTTCAAAATCATCATTTTCCGTCACTTTCAAACTTCCCAAACTTACACCTAGTTAGTATTTTTAATATATTTGCATTTCATAAGTATTTTGGTTGTTGATTGGTGCTTAGACTTTGGATTACATTATCGCCTAGCATTTCAAAGTAGTTTAACCGACATAAAAGGTTGGTTTTCCAAACCGCGAGGTTGTTTTTAGTAAATTTGTACTCATTTGCAATGATCTTATCTTAGTGATGTGTGTCGGGCCTCTCTGATAGGATAAGAACGATTGACTGCTGATTATAATTTTATAATCTCGCCCATATTGTTTTGATCGTCGAATGCATGTAAATTTGTACCTTAAAATGATTTAATCTTTGTGGAGTTGTGCTTGCATGTTTGTTAGATTGGTTGTGTGAAGTCTGAGTAGCCCGTATTTGTGCTAAATGGTGGAAATTGCACAATGATAGAGTTGGTGACACCATTCTTAAGGGTAAAAGGTCATCAAATGGCCAAATTTGACAAAATCGAGAGAAATCTACGTATCCCGAGGTGATGGGTGTTATGGGTCTGAACTTAAATTAACTAGTGCATGCTTTGATTTTGTTTTTGGGGGTTGCGTGGTTAAATTCGAGAATTTGGGTTGAAAATAGGCACATTGGGCCGTTTGGCGCGCTGGGTCGAGCTCGCCGAACCACTTGGCGGTTTGCCTAATGTCCCCATCTTGCCTTTAGTTTCATTCTTTATCTAATGATTGACTCTGTAACTTTCAGCAACAAGCCTGAGGTCACTGAAAGCACTTGACGACTCGCCAAAAGTCTTCTTTATCGCCATTTGTCTACACCCCTTAGACCTTTTGCACTGGACCTTTCGTCGGGTTAGCCCTTGCTCGCCAAAGCTATCGGTGATTCCCTGAAAGGGACCTCTCATCACCAACTTGCTGAGAATTTTAAGCCAATCCCTTCGGCGAGCCCGATTTAGATCGCCAAATAAATTCAGCGACTCACCAAATTGATCGGCGGGTCTGTCTGCCGTTAATTTTTTGTCGTTTGATGTGAATATTTACTAACCATTCTCCAATGTTTTGTAGATATGGTGCAAACAAATCTAGATAGGCCACCCCAGAAAAAAGCACGGGGCATTACTATAAATGAAGGGGCATCAAATCTTCCAAAGAAGAGAATGCAAGAACTCCCACCGGAAGACAAAGGCAAAAGAAAGAAGCACACACATGAGACAGTGATTGTTGACACCTGGCCTGATTTGTCTTAGTCTGAAGAAGAGCAACCTTGGATTTCCCAAAGGGATGAGCCCAGGGCTAGATCTCAACCCACATTCACCGGAGTTCCCTCATCTGTCATTCCTCCTATGCCAGAATCAGTGCCAGCTCAGGCACCCCCTGTAACCCCTGTGCCCCCTGTTGTTCCTCCTCCTAGGCTTTTGAATAGATTGAAAGGAGATAGTTTACGAACTATCCTCGAGGAGAAGTTACTTTCGACAAATGGCTTAGATGGGAAGTATTCATATGTGAGGAAGACCCTCCACTTCCACAAATTCTCGCAGTTCACCTGGCCTCTAGGCCCCTATATTTTCCTTCTGGGTCCGCGAGTTTTACACAACTTATGGTGATCTGGTTCGTAAGGGTAAGAAGAAGGCTAGTGTGTTCAGACCAGTTAAAGGGGTCATGGTTTGAGGAAAGGAGGTCAGGTGCAACAGTGAATACATTAACATTGTAATGGGTAAAGATCTGCACTCCACACACCCTTATAATAGATTGCCTTTTGCTCAATCCTTGGATGATTTGAAGGGGTGGCTGGCACCTTTGATTTCTAATACCACCCCGAGATGGATCGAGGCGGGAATTCCTATTGAGAAGAGGGATTTGAGTATTTTTGCCTGATTCTGGTTTTGCTTTATCAGCAAAACAATTATGCCATCCCATAACGAATATGTCCTTCCCCATTCTAAGGCAGCATGCCTGGGGTCCATTATATCCAAGATGTGCATCAACCTAGGGCTTCTTATTTCACAAGATATGTCCATGAAAGCTAAGCAGAAGCAGACTTCTATACCATTCCCGGTCCTAATCACGGACTTATGTCAGCGTGCTGAAGTACCTCGGGATGCTGCGAGAGATATTGAGGTTACCCCTTTTTCCTCTATTGACATTCGGAGTATTGAGATCGAATACACACGAGAGGAGGCTGATGGGAGGAGAGCAACTCCAGAGGCATCTTTGCGTACCCCGGCCTCTGGGCCGTCAGGTACTTCTGCCACTTCGACTTCTTCACCGGTTCCGTGCACCTCCACCTCGTCCCAGCCAGTCAAGATTACTTAGGCGATGATCCTAAATATGGGGAATTTGGCATATTCAGCTGATGTGAGGGTGACTCGATCAGAGAGATCCATCCCAGGGATGATTGAAAGTGTTATTTTGGCTGCACTGACCCTCATTCGGGCTTCTGTTGATGATCTGGCTAATAGATTCACAGCTTGTGAGAGTAGATAGGGGGAGGCCTCAGAGGTTACGACTTTGCAAGCGGAGGTAGCAGACTTGAGGAAGAACGTAGACTATCTGAAGTCTAACGACTTCACTTCACTACTAGGAATGTTGATGATGAAGATGCTCCTGAGATCCCTCCGGCTACCACTGGCGATGCACACCGTGATGAGACCACAGTGAATGAGTTGGATGTTGAGACCGACGAGGAGCAGATAAAGATGCAAGAGGAGAGCATATATAGAGACTTGTCGGATCTTACAGGGATGAGTATGCATGTGGTGGTCTAGACATCACATATCGAGAACTCCTTGGCTGCTCCTTGTGCTGCTACTGTTCTTATTCAGGTGACTCCGGGTACTGAGACCCAAGACCAGACAAATGCACTAGGCAGTAATGCCCAGACAGATTGAGCGACTACGTACCAGGATCCCCTCTTTACCTCCCTCTCTATCTTACTTTATTTTATTTCTGGATATTTTCATTTGCATTTGAGGAAAAATGATTTTTGTTTGTGGTGGAGTGAGGCTCACCTTTGTGCATATTAGTTTTGTTTATATAATTGGGCTTTGGGCTAAATTTGTGTTATACACTACTTTTTGTGGAAAGTTTGAGCTTGTGGCTCCTTGCTTTTAATTATAAATGTTTTTTGACCATTCAAAATAAAAATTGCCTCCTCTTGTATGTGTTGAATGTTGCTGTTCTTTTGCAAATTTGAGTATCGGTTTTTTCAATACCGAAGACTCAAATAGTGCTCATAATGGAACATAAATGAATGCGTGGCTACAACGAGGCCAATTGAAGTTGCATAGACAATATGTGAACTCTTTTCATCTCATTGTGACTAGCCAATTATCAAATTGAGTCTCTTGTGATGAACGTTGCACACTAGCGAAAGTTTGGATTCTTGTTTGACTTTGGTGTCAATGCGTTGTGTGATGAGCTTACCGTGAACCATGCACGATGACACCTAGAATTGGCCCCGTTGGTCCGGTTGACTAAGTGATGTAATTTGTTGAGATGATCTTAGGCAACTTTAAACAGTGTGAACCAATTTGAAAATATACCTCTTTTGTGGCTTACCTTGTGAGTGTGTAAATCTCTTTTGAGCACCCTTTGAGCCATGACCTTTTTTTGTAAGAAGTTGGTAGCATTGTAACCTCTCCTTATCCATCACCCATAAATCCTCATGATTTGTGGTTTGTTTCAATAGCCAACTTAGTCCAAAAGCCTAAGTTGGGGGTGTGGTGAAATGAGAAGGCAAATCAAGTAAATGCAAAGAAGTCCCTTGTGCCCATGTTTCTAGAAAAATAGAACCTCTCCATACAAAAAAAAGAGAGAAAAGATTGAAAAAGAAAAAAAAGTTGTGAAATAAAGTTGTGGAAATACAAAGAAAATGGGGGTTTCCAATGAATCATGGAAGGTGAATAAGAGGTCACTTTTGAGCTTGAATGAAATTGATAAAGAACAGGAAAGAAGGTGTTGTTCATGAGGATTTATAGCCTATAAGCCTAAATGACCATACCTTTGCACTCAACCCCATTACAAGCCTTCAAAAGACCTTTTTGATCTTGAGTGAGCTGAAGTAATTGTCAATTGGAAAATACGGGCAAACATATGGGTGAAAACATGCATATGGTTCCTCTTTGTGAGTGTGAGAGTTGCATTTCATTCCGGAACTTTAAATGTTTAAACCATTGTGTGTGAAAGAGGAATCATTCTTTTGTGTGAGGGCATGCGAATACCTTTGTTGAGCTTGAACTAGTATTTGAAGCAAGTATTGTGAGCTTCAGAATATTTGATAATGGTTTGTCAGAACTTGAGTCTTTGAGTGCACAATTGATCATTGCAAGAGTAAGTCGAGTCTTTTTTGTGTGCATTCATGATTGTGTCTTGTGTAGCATTGTTTGAGACATCCTTTTTGAACTGCTCAACTTGAGTTTTACTTGAGGACAAACAAACTTTTAAGTTGGGGGTGTTGATGTGTCAACAATTTGGACTCATTTAAAGCTTTATTTTGATACATTTAGTGTCGTTAAATGCATATTTTATCTCAATAACTGATGTAAATCCTTGAGATTCAGATATTTGGAGTTAGAGAGAAAGCATGGACACTATGGAGCAAAACAGGACAAGGCGGCTTAAAGAACGAAGAAATGAAGGCCTGAGGATCGCCTAATGCATTAGGGAAGTCGCCGAATGGCAGTAACCTCGCCCAAAGTTCCAGTGTACTGAACCCTGAAGGAAAAGGTCAAGTTGACGATGAAATGGAGTATTCAGCGCGTCGCCGAATAGTTTCGCGAAGCAACACCATATCGCCCAATGATTCAAAATGCGAAGATGCTTAAGGCAAAAGCTGAAAGGCGATGAACCAGAGCAAAGGGCGGATTGCCGAGTGCATCGGCGATCCTGACTAATTTTGTCGAGTAGTCCTTCGCAGCACCAATTTTTGAAAACTATAAATACCCATTTAATTTTATACCTTAGTATCAAGTTGCAGCAAATTAATACTGACTTTTAGAATATTTTGAGTTTGAGTTCGTAGAGTTTTTGGGAGACATTGTTCTTGAGTTTTGAAGATTTGAAGGTTTACAATTCCAAGAAATTTGAAGTGGGTCTTGAAGAATCTTCACCCTTGACCTGTTTAAAGACATTGTCTATTGTACCCATTTGATGGAATCACTTTTTGGTATCGATTTCTATCTCTTTATCATGTCTAGCTAAAACCCCAATTTTGGGGTGTGATTATGTGAATATGGGTTAAATTTATTGTTGGGTACTACTCATTATTAGTATATTTGTTGTTTAAATGTGATTTCATTTAGTAGTTGTGTTTGAACTTAATGAGATTGTAGTTGCTAATATGATTTCATCTTAGTGTTTTTGGCCTGCTCCAGAGAGAGGTTTTTAAACTAAAACTACTAAATCGATAGCCTGTGGTTATTGGATCGTCGTGGGTTCAGCTTGAGAAAGTGAATCCTAGGCCTTTTCCCACACATTCAGATCGAAAGAGTGAATGGGCTAAGGTGAAGGCTGTGCTTAAATGCTGCAACTTGGTGTTCGAGAGAAACCGAGTTGATTTGGGGTAAGTTGTTCTAGAGAAAACTTACTCCCACTAAAGTCTGGCTTAGTTACAAATGTTCAGCAATCTACTATCAATAGCATTTATGCAGTTGTTTATTTTGTCCCATATTCCTATCACATCCCAAGAATCCCGTCTCCCTGTCTCTCATCTTTATATTTTTGTTATTTTCATTTTATCAGTTGATTACAAACACCCCATTGATAATTGACATTCGTGTCACTTCTTGATTTAGTATCCTTTTACTAGTAAATATTTATAGTTATGATTGACTAGTACATAATTTTTATTTTCTATTTAATTCTCGATTACTAACCGCTCCCTTGGAACTCGACCCCAACCCATTCGGTGTGGTTATATTAGTACACGCGATCGTTGACACTTGAATTGGAAGTTGTGTCTTCGATTATGCCAAACATCAGGGTTAGACACCCTATCTTTGTTGAACTTCGGAGGAGCATTGGAAGAACCTTGACTGGAAAAAAACCTTTGTCGGAACCTAGAATGACCATGTCCATCGGACCTTGCATGAGATATATTTCCATCACCTGTCTTAGCTCTCTTTATCTCCCTATACCTTTCCTTAAGTTTTTCCTCCTAGATCTATTTAGCATGAACCATAAAATGAGAAATGTCCATGTTATTAACAAGCATGGTGGTACGACACTCTTTAACCACCATGTCGGACAGACCCGACACAAATTTACGCATCTTTTCCCTAGGATTGAGAACTATTGAGGGAGCATTTCGGGACAATTGTGTGAACTTCAAAGCATATTCCCTCACACATGTTTCTTTGATGAATGTTGATGATTTTAGAATCTTTGCCTCCCTCATCTGATTGGGAAAGAACATATCAAAGAACGCCACCTTAAACTTCTCCCAATCAAGAGGACCCACATCTTTCGGTTTCCATTGGTGGAACCAAATTTGAGCAACACCTTTTAGTGGATAAGCATCCAACTCAGCCTTTTCCACCGGCATCACTCCCATAATCATCAATACGTTGTAGACCTCATCAATGAAATCTTGAGGATCTTCCTGAACCATAGAACCATGAAACTCTGGAGGATTCATCCTAGTGAAGTCCCTCACTCAAGATGTCGTTGTACCCCCATTTAGGTTCATGGGGACCACAACCTCTCTATTGGCTTGGGCCGTCACGGCTTGAGACAATACATGGAAAGAAGCTCAAACTTCACATTAGTCACTTGCTCGGCTAACAGATCAACCGGAGATTGAGGAGCTTGCAGAGCTTGAGGGAAGCTTCTTGTTCTGCATTTTCCCTCACATTCCTTCTAACATAAGCCCTTCATGTAGCCATATCATATAGAGCATCGAGTATGGATTAGAAGAGAGACCTTATATAGTTAAACTATATCGCATGACTTTATAGTAATGAAAGAGCTGGAGTTTTCTAATCATCTCGTAGCCTCTTATTCATAAGTGTGGCGCGCTT
This sequence comes from Solanum gracilifrons, assembly GCA_029582605.1. NCBI lineage: Eukaryota > Viridiplantae > Streptophyta > Magnoliopsida > Solanales > Solanaceae > Solanum > Solanum gracilifrons. The sequence goes on from JAJOOH010007910.1 coordinate 9,583, forward strand.
CACACTCATGAACAAGAATCTACTTGATGTGGCTTATGAGACATCCTAGGACTATTCTAAACCTTGTGCCCTGATTACCAAGTTTGTCACAACCCAGGGGTACACCCTAGATGTAACATAGCTTACAGGCCCACGAAAGTCCCCATACAAGCCACTTAGCATTCATAACATTATAAATAGAACATAAGCGATAAAGACAACATTTCAAGCTCAATAGTTTCATAAAAGTAAAGTGGAAGTCTAAACACATTGTCTCAATATCCATATAATACAATAGAATGAAATTGGTCCTAGCCCATACTCATGTCCAAAACTGAAAGTAAGATAGAGACTGAAAAACAAGTAAATCCATCCTCGAAGCATGAGGACTCACCAAAGCTCAGGAAATCGACTAAGTCAACCTCTAGCCACGAAACTGAGAACCCTAAATATAGGACCCTTCATTGAGGAAAAATGTAGGCAACAGTATGCATTAGTACAAAACAATGTACCAAGTATGATAGCTATGCATAAAACATTTAAAACATGCTAAAAAGGGACATTTTAATGAATAAACAATGAACAGGCTGAAACATGCAGCTTGAGAGTTAGAAACTATAAGTCATAAAATTATGATCAATTCAAGTAAATATCATCTTAAATCATACTTCCTTGAATGAAATTTATTTAACGTTTCAAGGACACTTCATCCAATTCTAAGTGTTGACGATCACTAATCACTACCAAACCCAACTAATTGAGTTGGGGTCGAATCCCACAAGGAGTGGTACGTGTTTCAGATTCAAATGGGAAGTATGAACATGGTCAAATCAATCATAGAATAAAAGTTATCGAATAAAAACATCATTAAAATTAGGGGATGACACGAATGTCAAATGGGGATTTTGGTTTTGATTATCAATTATAAACAGTGGCAAACAATATGAATCATCAATAATGAGACGGGTTCTTGGGATATGATCGATTATAGGCTAATATAGACAAATGGGTATGTGCAACTATTAGTAATTAGGTAGATATTAGTGAGTAAGCTAGGCTATGGTAGAGATAAACTTTTTCTCGAATAATTTACCCCGAATCAAGTTGATTTCTCTCGAACATCAAAAAGCATGCAAATTAAGAACAACCCACACCTTAGTCCATTCACTCTCTCGAGCTAAATGTGTGGGATTCGGTTTAGGGTTCACTCTCTCGAGCTGAACCCAGGTCACCCCAAAACCCACTAACCATCAACCAATAATTTTGGTCTGAAACCTCTTTCTCGAGCAGGTTAAGAACACAAACCTGAAACTGCATTTGCAACTACAATTCCTAAATTAAACCACAATTAAAGATTAAACTCACTTCTAAATAGTCTTTAGACTAACAATTAGGAACACCTATAAACTAAATCAGCCCATAATAACATAATCACACCCTAAGAATTGGGGTTTTAGCTAGACATCATAAAAAGGTAAAAAATGTTACCAAATTGATTATCCATCAACTTGGTAAGAGTAGATTCGTCCTTATAATGCTCCAATTAAAGAATCTCAAAGACCCACTTCCAATTTCTCAAAAGTGAAAAACTTCAAAGCTTAGGAAAAACTAGAGAAAACTTTCTCACATATCATAACTCAAAAATATCTTAAAGAAAATATATGACTAAGATACTAAACTAAATGTTTAAAAATGTATTTATAGTCACCCAAAATGTGCTGTGAAAAGTCACTCGGTGAAGTAAGTCGGGCTCGCTGAACCACTCGGCGAGCCACACTTCAGTCTATTCCATCGCCCCTTTGCCTTGGTACTCAGCATCCTCCAAGTTTGTAACTTTGGTCGATCAGTCTTGGTTTCGCAAAATCTCTCAACGATCCGCCGACTGCTCCTTTCCATTGCCAACTTGGTTCTTTCATTCAAGGCTTGGCACACTGGAACTTTATGCAGTCAAATAGTCATTCGGCGATTCGCCAAGTGAACTTGGCGATCACTACGCTGCCTTTATTCGTCCTTTCAGCCTATTTTGTTCCTTTTTGCTTGTTAGTGTCTTTGCTTTGTTCCTCAATCGATATACCTGAAAAACAAGGGTTTTACATAAGTTATTAGCACAACTTAAGCATTTGAAGACACTAATTCTATATAAGCAAAGCCGTCATTGAGTCCAAATCTAGGACTCATCAATACCTTCAACTTAAACTTTTGTTTGTCCTCAAGTAAAACTCAAGTTCAACAGTTCAAAAAGGACGTCTCAAACAGTGCTACAAAAGACTCAATCACAAATACACACAACAAGACTCAGTTTACTCATACAGGGATCAATTGTGCACTCAAAGTTTCAAGATGTAACTCACCATTATCAAAAGGTTCTCAAGTTTACAATACTTACTTCAAATGCAGGTTCAAGATCAATAAAAGTACCCAGATGCCCTCATAACAAATGTGATTCCATTTTCACACACAATTCTTCAACAATTTATAGCTCCACAATCATATACAACTCTCACACTCACAAATATGAACACATGCATGACTTCACCCATAGGTTTGCCCTTATTTTCCAATCAACATTAGTTTCAACTCACTCAAGATCAAAGAGGCCTTTTCAAGTCTTGTAACGGGGCTGAGTGTAAGGTATGGTCATATAGGCTTAGTGGTTGTTATCCTCATGAAATGTGGTATGAACATCATTTTCCTTTCCTTTCCTTCAAACTTTTCACTCATGCTCAAAATTCACCCCATTATTCACTTCCAACGGAATATCGGACACCCCATTTCTTTAGGAACTTTCACAACTTTTTCATTCTTCTTTCCTTTCTCTTTTTTTTTTTTTTGTATGGAGGGTTTCCATATTTTTAAAAACCATTGATCAAGGGGGACTTCTTCACATTCTTGATTTTCTTCCTCTTTTCCCCACACCCCCAACTTAGGCTTTGGGCCAAAGTTGGCTATTCAAACAAACCACATTTCATGAGGATTATGGATGAATGGATGAAGAGGAGTTACAATTTCATCAAGTTTCTTCCAAGAAAAGGACAGGGTCAAATGGGGTTCAAGCAAAGTTTACACACTCACAAGGTTGGCCACAAAAGAGGTAATTGTCAAATTGTTTCACTCTTCAAAATTGTTAACTAAGATCATTTCAAGAGCTTGCATCACTTAGTCAATTGGACCAATGAGGAAAATTCTAAGTGTCATGACACAAGGTTAACGGTAATCTCATCACGCAAGGCATTGGTACCAATATCAAACAAAACTCCACACTTTCACTAGTGTGCAATGTTCGTCACAAGAGACTCATTCGATAATTGGTTGGTCACAACGAGATGCTAAAAGTCCACATATTTTCTATGCAACTTCATTTGGCCTCATTGTAGCCACGCATTCATTTTTGTTCGATTAAGAATACTATTCAAGTTATGGGTATTGATCATGACCGATACTCAAATTTGCACAAGAACAACGACAATCACACACAAGAGGTGACAATTTTTTTCCATAAGGGTCAAAAACCATTTGCATTCATAATGAGGAGCGATAAGCTCAAACATCCACAAGACAATATCAAAACACAATTTAAACACAAAAACCCAATAATATATTCAAAAGATAGTCACAAGAGGTAGGCATGGAAATACCTCACACTACCACAAATAAAAATCCAGTTGTCCTCAAATGCAACAAAATACTAAAAGTGAATAAAAATTATAAAGAGTGGAAGGTAAAGAAGGGTCATGTGTACACACTCACTCCATCTGTCGGGGAATCAATTCCCAGGGTCACATCAACATCACTGGCTTCAGTAGGGCCAGCCATGGTGGTGTCTATCAAGGAGGTTTGGCGGGTACTCTCAAACATCGCATCCTCTAGGTCGGCCAGCTCATCATATACAGCGGTATCTCGCTCCCCGAGCTGCTTCTCATCGATCACCACCTCTGATGCATCAGCTTCCACATTCTCCATAGGCACATCTCCGGTGATAGCCGGAGGTATTTCAAAACTACCCGAAACACCCTCAGTCTCAGTTACATCGTATAAAGAAGTGAAGTCCATAGACTCTAGATTGCCCACTTCCTTTCTCAAGTCTGCAACCTCACTTTCAAAGTTGTCATCTGTAAAGTAGCACCCCGTAGAACAAGTCTTTACTCTCGCCGTGAGTGCATCAATAGATGTCCATAGGGGTGTAATGCATCTATGATGGCCCGCTCGATCATCCAAGGTACCTTGGCCTCTAATCGGGTAGCCCGCACATCGGCAAAATGGTCTAAGTGCCCCATCTTCAGGATCATGGCTCGAGTAATCCTGTTGGGCTAAGAAGTAGTAAATTAACCAAGAACTTGGGATTAAGTGGAAGAGGGAGTAAATGATGTCCTGCAGGCCGGAGTAGGAAAGGATGCCTCAGCAGGTATCGATTTTACATCAACCTCTGAGGATGAATCCACCAGAGTCACTCTCCTCCTGTCTACCTCCTCCCGAGTGCGCTCGAGTTGTATGTGCTAGATGTCTTTTGATGATGTAGGAGTGACCTCAATGTACCTCCTCTCATCACGAGGGACTCAACATGCCAGTAAAGCTCTGTAATCAGGACCGAAAAGGGAAGGGACACTTGGCACTGCTTTACCTTCATGGTCATCTCCTTCTCATTGATGAGTCCCAAATTAATGCTCTTCCAAGCTATGAATGATCCGAGCTAGGCCGCCTTTGGGAGGCGTAGTGTAGACCATTCTGCGAAGGCATTATGGAATTGCTAATGAACCCAAACAATAATTGGGCTGCTATATTCAAATATTTCTTCTTAATTGCAGCTCCAGCCTCGATCCACCTCATGGTGGTGTCAGAAATAAGGGGGGATAGCCATCCCTTGAGGTCATCCAGCGTCAACACAGTGGTGTCAAAACTCGGGTATTGAGCTCGAGTCTTATATCCAAGACAACGTTGATATACTTGTTGTTGCATGACACTACCTTGCCCTTGACCATGACTAACTCTACCGATCTGGAGGCACTATACTTCTTCTTTCCCTTTGATACGAGGTCGCCATAAGATGTGTAGAACTCCTGGACCCATGAAGGAATATAGGGGCCACGGGGCCTGGTGAATTGCTAAAACTTGTGGAACCTAAGAGTGTCCCACATACTAGGAAACTTTCCCTCTAGGCCCTTTGTGCATATGAGCTTCTCCTCAAGATTTATCCTCAACCCATCGGCCTTTAGCCTATTGAGTAGCTGAGGAGGGGGACCCTGAACATGTAACGCAGGAACCACCGAATGTGTCGTAACTACGGCACTGTATCTGCTGCAAGAGATGTGGCCTCTGGGATCCTAGACGAATCATGGCAAACTCTGGAACGAATCTCATCACACCGGGATGGCAGAGGCTGGTCATCCTCAGGCTCAGGGAATACAGCCTGGGAATCAAAGTAATCCCCTTCGCTGCAAGAGTCGTGCTCTGGTACTATCTCAGATATGGGCGCCTTGCAATTGCCTTTGCCTCCCTTGGGAGATGCCTTTTTCCCCTTTTTGGAAGAGGTAGCTGCCCCCTCATTAATAAGTATGTCCCCTCAGCGATGAAAAGGGACTTTCGGTGAATAACCGACATCATTCGTTGAGCACAGACTAGCCCACCGAAAGTTACAATGCATTTAAAGGGTTAGGGACGCAAAAAAGAAGATGAAAGAAGACTTTCAGCAAGTCTCCGAGTGCACTCGGCTAGATCAGGCTTCTTTCCAAAAGTTACAGAATCAAAATCAATCAAAGCACGAAATTAAAAGTGAACTGAGGGAACTTTGACGAACCGCCGAGTGGTTCGATGAGGTCGATCCACCTCGCCAAACTGCCAAACGTGCCATTTTCAACCCCGACTTCCAAAATCAATCTGGCAGCCCCTGAAAGCAAAATCAAACAACACACATTCTCAATTAAGCTCAGACCCACTTTACCTATGCTACCGAGGTACTCAGACTCTTTCCAGTTTGGCCAAAATTGGCCATTTGACGACTTTAGCCCTTAATAATTTGGTCAAACACTCCATCATTGGGAAAAAACATGTCATTTAGCACAATTTGGGTTACTTATATTTAAACAATCTAGCCTCAACCACAATTATACACAACGCATAAGTTTACGATCAATTTTAAAACACAAAAATCAGGGAATCGACAATTTAGGAAATCAAGGTACAATATCAAAAATTAAAATAGGCACACATGCACACATACGATTTCAGAGAGGCCCAACACACATCAGTAAGAATTACACAATTACAAATGAGTTCAACCGCTATTTATGAGCCTGGGGTTTGGAAAACCAACCTTTTATGCCAAAATATGATTTGTAATGCTAGGTGACAAAGAGTTCCAACATTGTACACAGAATCAACGACTAAAAAGTGGGTAAAATGCAAGAATATAGGAAATTTGAACTGCGGGTGAGATTCTATTAAATTAAAAAGTGAGGGAATGTGAAAGAGTTTGAAAGGTTAAACCTTCGGCCTTTAAGAAATGATCTAGTTCGCGCTATTAGGCGATATTAGTCAACCTCTCCGAACCACTTGGAGGCATGCTGAGTAATTACTTTCCTCGCCGAGTTTTACAGGACCTCCAATTAATTTGGGGCTCTAAACGGCAGACAAAGTTAGGCTCGCCGACCTGTTTGGCGAGTAGCCGATTCGTCCATGGGCCCACCGAGTTTTACAGACTCCATCTTTATAATTTCTTGAGTCCAACAACGGTCCAAGTATGGCTCACCGACCTCTTCGGCGAGTTTCTGACTGGACTTTTGGTTCGCCAACCTACATTTTTCAAACACATTCCACTTTTTCACCTGCACAATCAACACACGTTATTCCAAAAGTAAAAAGAAAGCAAATAAAAACTTGGGTTGCCTCCCAAGCAGCGCCTTAGTTAACCTCGTGGGACGACGCAAGTCCTTGCTCAAACTTCATTGTTGGGGTTTGCCATAGTATCACTAGGCATAACCCTCTTTGTTGTCTCAGGTTTAAATGTGAAAAAATTTGACCCCTTTGGGTCTCCAAATGCTTGATAGAGACGAAATGAGAGGTAACCGTCTGGTTGAGAATACGAGAGAGTGTATCCTCAGTTCGGCCACCCTCAGAATCTTTGGGATTATGACACTCGTGGGGAGGAACATACCTATCATTCTCCCCATCACTTTCCTTCCAAGTATCATTCTAATCATTCCACTCTCTATCACCGTCTCTCCAGCCTTCATCTCTATTCCAGCCTTGATTAACACCCTACCTTGGGTAGTTTGCACGATAATTACCTATTTGGTTGGCTAAGAAGTTTGCTTCCTCGTTGTACAGCGCTTCAAACTTTGCTTCTTCGGGGTTTACATCTCCAGCACCGACAACATTTACACTCCTAGTACCAGCACCCATGACGTTCTTGGTCAAAATGTCTAGCTGAGTCATCATCTTTGCCATGTTTTGGTCCCTCTCTTGATCTTTTTCAATGTGTTCTTTGGTCAATTTAAAAGTGATAGGGGAGACCTGATCTTCACGGGTGTACCATGCTCGGTTAATTTTTGTCATGCCATCCAAGAGTTGGGATGCTATCACATAAGGCTATTGCATTAATCCTCCTAAAGAAATTTGATGAACCAAAATGCCCTTCACTAAAACATTTTAGGCCTACGGCCACACTAATTCTGGACAACGCTTTCAAAGTTTTGCCTAAAATACTTTTGGGGACGCTTTTAAAGCGTAGCCCAAGTTTTTAACTTTTAGCTACGATAATATTGGCAACATTTGTAAAGTTTACTCTTTAATGGTATAAGCTACACTTTATAAGCGTTGTTACTATATGATATAATTGGCAACAACTATTTACATATATGGCAACACTTTTAAGGAGTCCTATTTTTATAATTGTAAAAACAACACATTACAAATGTGGCCATAATATTTTCACTAACATATTATATTCCCTCCAACATTTTTAACATTAAACTTGTTCTCCCTCCAATTTTTATTGGACTAAAATAATAACTCTTAAAACAGTAAAACTTGTTCCCCCCCAAATCAGAAAAAAATCCACTTTTCAACACATGGACAATACGCTTTTCTATCAAGTCTGAAGAACAATAGATTTCCCTTACAGATTTCTATGAAACTTTCCTCACAGATTCCTTGTTGAAGATTGAAGAGCTGAAGAACACAATTTTCCTCACAAATTCCTTGTTGAAGAGCTGTTCCGTAGGATTTTTTGTTGAAATTAAACAAAATGCTTCACAGACGAACACGCCTCACGTCTTAGATCATTAGGGTTGTTGGAATGGGTTTATCAGGTAAGAAATTCTATCTTTGAAAGTCTAAATTTTACTTTTAGGGTTTTGATATTTTTGTGTATCTTTGAAAGTCTAAATTTTAGCTTAGGGTTTTGATATTCTTGTGTTGATGATTCGATTTTCGTTTATTATTGGGAGTCTAGCTTGTAGTTGTAATACCATGACATTAATCACTAAATAAGTATAAATGGGCTGATTTTTCACTTGAGAATTTCTGTCATTTTGAAGAACACGATTTTCTCTCCAAGCTTGCTCTGAACATACCATTGTTGTTCTGTTCTTAGTGATTAAACATTCTTAGTTATATCTCAACGTTTTTCATGTTAGAATTAGGTAGAATCAATGGTTGTTTAGCTGAAACTTCTCTATCTCGGTTGAAGTTACGTTTACTATTTTCATTGAAAGTTAGCTGATACTTCTCAAGAATGGGTTGTTTATATTTGAATCAATGTGTTGTTGTTTTGGTGAGTGATTCTTATCTAATGTGGTGTATTTTTTGGGAATTTTATAGTGAGTATATGTATTTAGATTTTGGAATGAAGCGTGCTTTATGTTTCTAGAATTGCGAAGTCCTCATCTGAATGATTGATTTGCACAATGTGAGTATCTCTGTGTGGTGTTTTGCTGGATTTTATGGGTATTTGGTTTCTTGATCTGTTACATCTTCATATTTTACTTTCTTATTGTAGTTTTAGACTCAATTGACTTCCTTTTTAAGGAAATATGTGCTTGCAACTGTTGGATACAGTGTCGAAGCTAAGATTTTTGCTTAAGGGTGTTCAAAATATCACGATATATATCTGAAAAGTTGTTTTTGACCTATATACACAATATTATTTGCTAAGGGTGTTTGAGTGATCACTATGCGATTAATGTGGCTACGGCCCTTGTTTGATATTGTGACTATGGTCAAAGAAAGCCTCAAATTTATCACCTTTGTGATGATTTCTTCTATACCTCATTTCAGTGCGCTTACAAATGATGCAAAAAAATTTTCTTTAGAAAATTTTGTCGTGCTATTAATTTTGTTTAAGATTGTCGTTTCTGTATTGGAAATGAGAAAGGGATTGGACATAAGTAGATCAGTTGACAAACCATGTTCTATTGTAGAGTTCTATAGGAAGAAGTGTGAGGGTAAGTTTAGTAATCATAAAAGGGGAAGTCAGGAATTCAACTTTCAGTTAAGTCCAAAGCAGACAATACCATGGCAATTAGACCTGGACAGTTACAATTTATGTTCTTTACGATATACAAGCCATTCTCTATGCCCTTGGAAGCTTCCGGGCTTAAGTTTCTTGACAACTATAATCGTACCACTTCTTGGTTTACGAGTATTCTCATCTATCCTTCCTTTAAAGATGTAACCAATACCTCCTTCGCCAAGGAGACTATCCAGTCGGAAGTTCCTAGTTGCATTTTTCAGTTCATTTTAGGTAAATAACTTTAGGTTGCTTGGAACAAATGAATCATTTTTGCAAAAACTGTTGTGAAATGAGTCATTATGAGAATGAAATTGTTCCTTTTTCACACTGCCTGAAGAGTCAGAATTAGAATCTAAAATAGAAATTGGTTTAGTTGAGCTAGAATTCGAGTATATAAATCCTTACTATTCATGTCACTCCACTTAAGCTTCTCCAGTACAACACGTAATGTACATTTTCTATTTTCTTGTAGATTTCTAACAAGACTAAAAAAATCCAAACAAATATTGTAACTCAATATACCAAAGCAACAAACTTCTATACAAACCATAACACAAAAGAAATGAATAAGAAAGGGTTCAGGAGGCAGAACTTTGTTCTGCTATTGGACATTGTCTGACTGCTTGTGAACAAGGTTCAAGAGGCAGAACTCTGATGTGGAATGGTTGAATATGACTAGTATGTTTCTGAATAAGGGAGGTGCATAGGTTATGAAGGATGCTGAGTGATCTGGTAGTCCTGGCAGGTTCATATTATAGTGTGAGTCCGGGCAGTTAGCTGCAGTAGATAAGAAAACTTATAAGAACACACTCCATATGCCAGCTGCTACTTTACAGTGCAAAAATAGATGGTTAGCACTCTCCAACATTGCTTGATGGCACATATAACATTCATCAGGGTGTGTTTTTCCTTATGTAAAATGCAGTCAACTTTAGCCTTAAAATCTGGTTCAACATGCCTACTTTAGATCGTGTTAATTGTTTTCTTTCTAATTTTAGAACTTGGAAGGCTACATAACACTTGAAATAAAATTAATGAACTCTTTTTAAAATCAGGTTTTCAGTAAACCTTATCACAGGGTTCTGTTAAGTGTTGAACACTTCTTGAGTCTCGAAAAATTTCACAACTTCTTCTTATTCACAGTCCTTCTATAAGTAATATTTCACCCTTTAGGATCCAAGATTATAGCTAATCTTTCTTCAGATCAGGGATCACTTAGAATGAATAAACTCTACGAAATCGACTATCTATTATAGGATCATTGTAATGTTTTCTTGAATGTTTAAACACGGTAGTAGATGTTTGATACTTCTTTGATTGGGTGTGCACAAGATTGATATTTTAAAATTTTGGACATAGTTTTAAAAAGCTCAAAAAGATTTTCACACTATATTGTACTTTTGGTCTTCTAAATAAAGTGTTTGAACTTCTTTAAAATGTTGTTTACAACTTGAACCTGCTTCTCAATACAATTTCTTAATCTTGATTACTTCATTTAGTTGTGTCTATCCTATTAATTTACTTTCTTTCCTAATTGTGTCTATCCTATTAAGTTTACTTATTTTTCCTTAGAAGTATAATCAACATTCATAAACATTTGTCGAGGATTCAAGGTCTGATTTGGCACAACATAAACATTTGTCGAGGATTCAAGGTCTGATTTGGCACAACATAAACATTTGTCGAGGATTCAAGGTCTGATTTGGCACAACATAAACACCATGACTAGGTAAGAAACATTTATCATCTCATAACACCTGATTATGATAACTTACTCATGACTTTTAAAACTTATTTGTGAAGTAATTAATGATTTAATGATTCTTACTGTAAGATTAAATATTGGTATCTTCTTCTAGGAATTCAAATATTCCATCCAAGGATTAGATGGATTTAGCAAGGTACAGCAAACCATATATTAATGGTGTTGAATCATTCCTAGATTTTGATTACTCTTATGGAGATCCTCAAGGAGAGGAAATTCAGTGTCCATGTGCAAAATGTTGTAATATTCGTTGGACTCGAAGGAATGTAGTGTATGATCATCTAATATTCTATGGATTTGTTAAAGGTTATACTAGATGGATCAATTACGGGGAATGGGATATCAAATTGAATGTTGACGATGATATGGATTACTTGTGTGATGATATTGATGGGTTGTTGAATGATCAGTTTAGAGAAGTTGCACAGGCCGAAGGAGTTTCTGATGGTCCAAATGAAGATGCCAAGAAATACTATAACTTAGTTGAAGACGCAAGCCAAGAATTATATCCTGGTTGTACAAGATTCTCTAAATTATCATTCACACTTCGTTTATTTTTGTTGAAGTGTCTACATGGATGGAGCAATGAGTCATTCACTTCTCTTTTAGAGTTATTAAAAGAGGCGATGCCCGAGTTGAACATTCCTCCGTCTTACGATAAAACCGAATCTATGGTTAAGAATATTGGTCTTGATTATGAGAAAATTGATGCATGTCCAAATGATTGCATGTTGTTTAGGAATGATCATAAGGATGATGAATTTTGTCATACTTGCGGAGCTTCATGATATATTAAAAATCCTGAAGTTGATAGTGAGGTTGAGCCTTCTAAAAAATCACATCGAGTTTCAGCAAAGACTTTGAAACACTTTCTATTAATTCCTAGACTCAAAAGGTTATTTATGTGCTCAAAGATGGTAGATTCTTTAAGGTGGCATGACGAGGAGCGTTCTCAAGATGGAAAGTTAAGGCATCCTGCTGATAGGCAAGCATGGAAAGATTTTGATAGGTTGCATCCAGATTTTGTAGTAGATTCTTGCAATGTGAGACTTGGATTAGCAAGTGATGGGTTCAATCCATTTCGAACCATGAGTATATCTCATAGCACATAGCCAGTTGTGTTGATGGCGTATAATTTGTCGTTTTGGATGTGCATGCAATCTGAATATTATATACTTTCTTTACTTATACCTAGGCCACGATCACCTGTAAATGACATTGATATTTACCTACAACCATTGATAGATGAGTTAAAATTGTTGTGGGATTCTGGGGTCGAAACATATGACGCTTCACGAAATCAAACTTTTCAAATGTGAGCAGCTCTTATGTGGACAATCAATGACTTTCTTGCATATGCTATGTTGTCTGGATGGAGTACAAAAGGAAAGTTTGCTTTCCCTTATTGTAACTATAACACTAATTCTCGCTATCTTAAGCATAGTCGGAAAATGTGTTATATGGATCATCATGTTTTTCTACCCATGGATCATCCATACAGATCTAACAAAAGATCTTTCAATGGGAAAACTGAATTCAGGCCTCCTCCACCTTTAATAAAAGGAACTGATATGCTTAATATAGCTTACAAGATTTTGAAAATGTGTTTGGAAAGAAGAGAAAGAGATCAAATAATGGCCCATGGAAAAAAAGGTCATTCTTTTTTGAATTACCTTATTGGCAACACAACTTGTTACGCCACAACGTTGATGTAATGCAGATATAGTAGAACATAGTTGATAGCATACTTGGAACTCTTTTGGATATTCCTGGTAAAACAAAGGATCATGCAAAAGCCCCGTATGATTTGAAAGAGATGAGAATTAGAAAGAATCTTCATCCAAAAGATACTGGAGATAATAAGAGAACAAAGTTTGCAAAAGCTTGCTTCCCAATGACAAATAGAGAGGATTCAGTTTTTTGTGGAGTTTTAAAGACAGCCAAGCTACCTGATGGCAGTGCCTCCAATATATCTAGGTGTGTGCAATTGGATGAAAGAAAATTGTATGGTTATAAGACCCATTATGCTCATTTCATGTTACATTACTTGCTTCCAATACCAATTAAAAGCATCCTTCCAGATCTTGTGGCTATTGCTTTGATTCGTCTATGTTCCTTCTTCCAACATTTGTGTCAAAAAGTTATCACATTAGAGGAACTAGATTTCTTAGAAGTAGAGATCAGAGAAATAATAAATCAGTTGGACCTAATCTTTCCTCCGTTATTTTTCGATATAATGATTCATTTGGCGAATGAAGTGAGATTCGGTGGTCCAGTTCAGAACCGATGGATGTATTCCACTGAAAGAGAAATGGGTACATTCAAATCATATATCCGCAACAGACGTTATCCAGAGGGTTGCATAGAAGAGGCACGTTTGGGAATAGACTGTATGAATTTATTTTCTAGATATCTGCATGGGGCTGTACAAACTAGATTTAACAGAAGAGCCCAAAATAATGATGAATGTGACCCAAGTGATGCAGAAATAGTGAGTTTGTTTCCTAAAAAGGGATGTCCTTTAGGAGCAAAGAAAACGGATCCATTTATTTTAGATAGCAAGACACTAAGTCAGGCAAATGCATACTTATTGGGAAATTGTGATGAGATTCAAGAATATATTAGGTACTGTAATTTAATATAGTATTTTCTTTTATATAATTAATTTTTAACTTATTTATTTATCGTTTTAACAAAAAAGTACATGTTGTGTAGAGAGCATGAGCAAGAGGTTAATAATCATCTGCGAATATCTAAATGGAGCAAGGCCAAGGATCATTGTCAAAACTTCTCTCAATGGTTTGAAATTCGTACTTTGCAAGAGGATGTGCCTGATTTGATTAAACAATTGTCTAAAGGACCAAATTCTTTTGCTAAAAGATACTCTGGGTAACTCATTAATGGATATAGATTCCATATTAGGCAGTGTCATGCATGGCGTAAAACACAAAATAGTGGTGTTACACTTGTTGCCTCAACTACGAGCTTTGCAAGCTCAAAGGATAAGAACCCGGTTGCTGTAGATTTGACTTATTATGGTAGAATAGTTGATATAGTTGAGTTAGACTATTATAGTCATTTTAAGGTTGTTTTGTTTAAGTGCGATTGGTATGAGGTTGAAAAAGATATTTATGGCCTTACTTATGTCTATTTTAACAAGAGATGCTCTCAGGAAGAGCCTTTTGTGCTTGCATCTCAAGTACATCAATGCTTCTATGTGCAAGATCCATATGATCAAGATATGCATTATGTTATGAATATTGTTCCGAGAGACTTGTTTAACATGAGTGATGAATTTGAATCTGATCTCCCACAAAGTTATGAAAATGAGTTGTCTGATTACTTGATGGGACTATCCATACAAGAAGATGATGGTGAAGTTCCTTTAGTAAGGACTGATGTACTAGAAACTATTATTGATGTGCCTTCGGAGGAATTTGTTACTCAACAACTTGAGGTCGAGTATGAAAAGGAGTTTGAAGATGAGTCTGAAGAAGAGTGTGAGTACGGGTCTGAAAATGAGTATGAAGACGATTCTGAAAATGAGTTTGAACACGAGTTTGAAGATGACACACCATGAGTTTTATTATTTTTATGATGACCATATAGTGCTAGCTAACTCTTTTTGTTATTTAACTGTTTTTGTACAAACACCTTAAGATATATAAGTATTCTATTGGCTTCGTTTATGCGCCTGATTGTTGTTTGGTCAATAATTTATGTTGGCTTCTTTAATTTATGTAATTATTGTTTTGTTGATGAACATGTAATTCTAGCTTACTATTATTTTATTTGACTATTTGTTGGCATAAACTTGTATGACTAAGGTTAGTAATATCTGGAATATTCAAGTTACAATTATCAAATTGCTTTTTGATCAGTAAATGTGAATTGTTGTTGTTATCTAAATACTTATTTTTTCCTATTATTATCAGGCATTGGACATAACAGGCAGCACAGTGAAGGTAGCACAGTGAAGGCAGCAGAGTGAAATCAGTCATTTGTATGTAGTACTCCCTTATCTTTCTGGAAGCTAATGATTAGTTCACTAATTGTTCTCATTATCACAGTGAAGGCAACACATTTAAATCTTTTAAAGTTAGATTTCTATAGCTTTTTCTATCTAATAATCCTAGAACGTATATGATTATGAGGCTAGAACCTATTCTCTTTGCAGGTTTGCTTTTTCTATTTAACAATCACCTGATTATTGTTTTGTAGGTTAACTTACTATAGGGAAAGAAAATAAAGATATTAAAAGAAAGCGGGAAGAATGAGTTAATCAGCAGCACTAAAGTAAAAGGGTTCGAATTCGAACAAAGCTCAAATTCCATTGAAGAATCTGAACTTGATATGCAATACCGATCAAGTACTGAATTTGCTAACCAATTCAAGATTAAGAGAGAACAACTTGCTAAGAAACACAATGATAAAGCTAAGAAAGAGCATGCACCAATAGCGTATCAAAGAATGAATTCTGAGGATTTCATTCCACAACAAGGAAAGAGTAAATTGCTTGAGTACAAATCAGCAATTCAATCATTTTCAAGGGAAGAGCTTGGTACCTCACATATGGTTGTTGGGAATGGACAAACTAAAAAGAGATTATTTCAATCTGGAGAGTCCATTCAAGAGAAAGGAATTAAACTTCATATGCACAACTTTAGGTTCCAAACGTCTTCCCAGAAAGGTGTTACTACTTCAGTACATGTGACTGGGGAAACACTTGGTAATGCAGAGGAACAACATGATATTCAAGATCTACTAAACTTCAAATAGGTGAAGAGGAAGTCGATCCTACCGGCCACAAGTCTTGATCAGTTTCTGGAAGAACAACAGCTACAGAAAGAACATGATATTAATGATCTACAAAACTGTAAGCAGGTAAAGAGGAAGTCGGTCATACCATTTACTAGTCTTGATATGTTTAAAAAAACAGGCGATACACTTAGGTGATGAAACAAAAACTGATAACCACACAGTAGCTGATGATCTTGTGGATCAAGAAGAAATCGACGGGGATGAGTGTGATATAGACGAGGAAATTGGCATTGATTGTAGTACATAAGATATGTCATAAGAGTTGTAAAATTTATTACTTATATAAAAGAAAAATCTTATTTCCTTGTTGTTACATAAATCTAGGAATATTGGAGCCGAAAAAAGTCCGAGGAAAAACAACATGTAAGGATATTCACGCAAGAAATTTAGAAGAAAGAAAGGAGGTGACATTTGATAAAGGACAAGCAGTGGGACCAACTGGTAAGATAGTGTTAGAATTAACCAACTTTATAGGAACAATTTCGAGGAATCCTAGATTCATCAACTTTATGTACACTAGTTGGCATGCGGTGCCAAAAGATACTAAAAAGCGCATGTGGGAATATATCAAGGTAAGAACAATTAATTTTGAGATTGCATATTTTATTATTTGTTTTTACTGGCTGAAGCTAAATATATTTTATTTTGCATAGTCCAAATTCCTAATTCCAGTAGAAGGAAAGAAATGGGTGATGACTGGTCTTCGTGATGCTTGGAGGCGACTCAAGCAAAGAATTAAAGAAAGATGTTTTGATAAAAATAGTACCGTTGAGGATATCCTAGAAAAACATCCTGATGAAATACCATAAGATCAATTCCGTCAATTGATCGAGTATTGGAAACACCCAACTGTTCAAGTAAGGCTAAAATAGTGCATTTCTACTCTTCAACTTATTTTGCATCATATCTATTCTTGTTTTGTTTTATTTATGAATTCAAACATCTCATTTTATTTAATTATAGGCCATGTCTGAGATGAATTCTCAAAACAGGAAAAAGCAAAAGTGGACGCATCGAATGGGACCTATTAATTTTGCAAGAGTACAAGTGGCATTGGTAATACTTAGCAAACATTTCATAAAACAATCAAATTTCATCTTTTTGTACTAATTTTTTCTAACCACTATCCACTGTATCATCTTCGTCCATACGTTTTCAATTTCTTTTGATATAATTTGTAGCGTGCAACCAAAGAAAATAATGACGAACCAGCAAACTGTGAAATGTTTATTGCAACTTGTACAAAGACGGGAAAGGAAATTCAGGCTGATACTCAAGTTGCAATAGTAAGTTTTCATTTATTTGAGGTATATGCTTTTCATGCAATTTTTTTTATCAAACTTCATAATAAAAGTATAAAAGACTTAAAGTGGATTAGTGATGAATTTAATTCAAGTTTAAAAGTTATATATTGTTAGGAGGGTGATAATTTTATTTTAATATGCTTTAGTCGTTGGACTGTTTTCTTGGAAGGGATGTCAATTAAAGTTAACTTAATCAATCATAAACTCATTTAAGCAGGAAAGAAAGAAGTACTTACATTTAATATGTATGTCAATTTTATTCAATAGGCTTAACTTCAGAATCACCAAAATTTCGGGGAAACAACAGATGATGCTTTTTATGGCAGTGTTTGGAAAGGAGCAACCTGGTTGACTAAGGTGCTATGGTAGATCATTGACAACAAGTTCTTTGAATAAAGATGAGGAAACTAAAGAGCTAAAACAGAAACATGCCAGTGAAATCACTTATCTAAAAGAAGAAATGAATGAAATGAGAGAAGAAATGCGACATTTCTTTAGTCAATTGCCTCAAAACAACCCTGAATTTAATGTTCGATATATGCAATGGTGTGTTGGATCTAACATTGGTTCACCTATTGATGCGAGTAGTGAACAAGCTGTAAAAGGCCAAAATCTTCCACATTCTTCCGGGTCAACTCATGATCCGATTCTTCAAAAGGTATTTCATATTTTTTTCAAATGTTTTACTTTTAGAACAATAATTAAAAAATTAGTATCCTAAAGAACTATATCCTATGTGATTGTATATTTGTGATAGTTGGCTAATTAGTCCTCTCAGTTTTTCTGAAAGTCTTCTTTGTGGTAGTTGGCTTATTGATACAGTTAATTGCAAGCTTTCTAACTTCATATTTGAATCATTCAAAGTAGCTCTAGTTTTGGCATGACTGATCTGAAATTTATATTAAGAAACCTCTGAAAGTTTTCACTTGCCATGGGTTGTGGAGTTGTTGGTTCCTTGAGGCTTTTCTCTCTCTTTATCTCTTTTGAACCTCTCAACTGTAGTTTCCTCAACTTTGGCTAGTTCTTCATTCAAATCATCCTTTGTTTTGTTTGTTGATGTATCAAATTGTGAAGATGGTTTTCTTATTCTTCTTGTCTGTTGGTTTGTTCCTGAACAATAAGATTATTATAGTTATTATGAGTAGAAATACTAGAGTTAAGTATCTTACCTGACTGCGCCTTAGGCTGATATTGTTGGTCTTGCCCTATCTTCTCTTGTGGTGATCTCGTCTCTGTTGTTCTGTCTGAATCTGTATCATTTTGATTTAACCACCTTACCGATAATATGAATAAGGTCTTTACAATAAGAAATAGGATGTAGCCCTTGTATCGAGTTGGTCTGTCTCTGTTGTTCTGTCTGAATCTGGTCTCTGTTATTCTATCTGAAACCCTTGTATTGAGCCACAACTCCATCAAGATAGACCTCGCTTGTCATGTGGGGTCTATACACCTGGAAAAAGTACATGATTTAAGATCGAAATTAATGTGTAGTATACTAGAAAGTCTGAACAATCTGGTATCAACAAAATGATCATAATACTAGACATTCTAACATATACATTAGTACTCTATATTCAAATAAAATTATAAGATAAATTTTAATTGGTCAATATCTGTCATAGGACTTAGGAGAAATTCTATATGGGTGCCTCAGCAGTTGCATGTCCTTGATAGATTGTCCCAGCTGAGAACAAGATATTCATTGAGCTTTTTTTTTGGAACACAAATTATTTTATTTCGAACGTATTGGAGCTTTGAAGGTGATCAATTGATTATGCCCAGTTCAGAACACATAGAGCTACTTAAATGGGAGTGCAAATGTGGAAAAAAACAACAGTGATTTATAGTGTTGTTTTTCCTCTCCTTTGTTTTGGTAACATGAAGAAAGTTGAGATTTTGGTAGTTGTGGATCAGATTGGTAGACTTAAGCCACCAGGGGTTAGCTCAATAGGCACCGATTGAGAGACGTATGTGTTATGTCACAAGTTAGAGCCCTACCCCAAGCGAACTAAATCCAGTATATGCTTTGGTCTCATTTATTATTATGTATATACAATATGTAAATGAATGTTCAACTTGCGTAGAAGTATCTTTCAAGAAATTGCATGCTGCAATCTGGGATTTGTAATTTGCAATCTGGAACTGCCTACTGCAATTTGGAATCTTGAATTGCAATCTGGAACTGCATACTGCAATCTGGAATCTGCAATTTGCAATCTAGAATTGCATGCTGCAATCTAGAATCTGCAATCTGCAGATTTGTTGTTCTCTATAACTGCTGCAATCTGCAATCTGATTTGTTGTTCTATAACTACTACAATCTTGAAATTCTTTCCTCTTCTATAACTGCTATAATCAGTTACTTCTTGCCTCTTCTATAACTGCTGAAATCTGATTTGTGTAGGGAAATGAAGGTGATCAACTTTGAAGGGTCGCCGCAAGTCAATTTGATCCCATTGAAGTGGATGATGAAGAGTTTTTGAACTATTGTAAAAGTTTGAATACATTATATTTGATTTTGTGAAATATATTCATTGCTAGAATATATTGAACTATTGTGAAAGTACTTTTTGATCTATTGTGTACACATATTTAGAATATTGCTTTATAAGTATGTGTACGTACACAAGACATACTATCTTTTGAAGTTTATGGTGAACATAAATTTGAATTACTTATTAACTAATTTAATGCTTGAGATTATTTATTGCAAAACAGTATTGGTGTTTTTTAATTAGAAACAACATATAATTTTTTTATAGCCAAAATAATATTACCACACTTAAAATTGTAGCGATAGGACTGTAAATGGTGGTATGCACATGGGCAAGGACTACATTTCAAAGTGTTGTCATACATAAGATAAAAAAGGCAACACTTATTAATCGGGGGCAATATGGAAGCAAAGGCCACGCTTGAAAGCGTAGCTGATAAGGCATCACTTTTAAGCGTAGCTGCAAAGTGTGGCCATTTTGTCTTTTAGGCTACGCTTGAAAGTGTAGCTGATAAGGCAACACTTTTAAGCTTAGCTACAAAGCGTGGCCTTTTTTCCTTTTAGGCTACGCTTGAAAGTGTAGCTGATATGGCAACAGTTTTAAGTGTAGCTGCAAAGCGTGGCCTTTTTACCTTGAGGCTACACTTTTAAACGTATCTGATAAGGCAACACTTGAAAAGTGTCACCTAAACTCTAAGGTTACTCTTCATTCGGCCAACCCTGGAAAAGCGTGGCTTAAAGTCAAAATGTGTGGCCTTTTATCAAAGACCAAACTTTTTCATAGTTTAGTCCACACTTTTCTAGGGTGGTTGTAGACATAAAATGTTGTAGTGCTTGTTCACCGAGTCAAGGCTTCGGTAACAGTATTGCAGCAAAACGTTGTTAGGCAAACCATGAGTTGGACATTGCAGCACCAACTTTTTAAATTGTAGCCAAGTCTCATGGATTGTCTTACCCTCCAAATTCTTAGAGATTTGGACGCTATCCCGAAGAGTCATCATCTTCGAAGGAGGGAAAAATCACACTTGGAATGCGCTGACGAGCTCTTCCCACAAAGTAATAGAATATCTTGGCAACTCCGCCAACCACATGCATGCGTCTCCCATCAGAGAAAAGGGGAATAACCTCAATCGGACCGACTCTTGAGATATGTTTTTAAAGGAGAATGGTCCACCAACATCGACAATGTTCTTTATGTGCTCAAGGGATCGTAATGAGCCAATCCACCGAACAACCCATTTAATTGCAAGAGCTGCAACATGGTGCTTGTAATGTGGAACACAACGTTCCCTTCATTTAGGGGAAAGCGAATTGCACCAACTCCACCCACAAGATTTGGGTTATTGACATTTGGTTCATTTTCATCATCAATATTTCTAATGTCATCTAGGTGGCCCACTTGGCTACCATTGCTTCCGTTGACACTCATTTCCTCTGTTTCAAACAACAACAAAAAAACAAAAACCAAAAATGTTGATTCAACCTCAACAAAAAGAATCACAAACAACACCACTGCCGGGCAGCAGCACCATTTTGATTTAAATGTTTCAAGGACACTTCATCCGATTCTATGTGTCAACAATCGCTAATTAGTAAAAAACCCAACTAAATGAGTTGGGGTCGAATCCCACAAGGAGTGGTACGTGTTTTAGATTCAATTGGGAAGTATGAACAAGGTCAAATCAATCATAGGAATAAAAGTTACGCATTAAAGACATCATTCAAATTAAGGGGTGACAAGAATGTTAAATGGGGGTTTTGGTTTTGATTATCAACTATAAACTGCGGCAAACAATATGAATCAACAATAATGAGACCGGTTCTTATGATGTGATCAATTATTGGATAATATAGACAAATGGGTAATTGCAACTATTAGTAATTAGCTAGATATTAGTGAGTAAGCTAGGATATAGTGGAGGTAAACTTTCTCTCGAACAATTTACCCCCAATCAAGTTGATTTCTATTGAACATCAACAAGCATGCAAAATAAGAACAACCCACACCTTAGTCCATTCACTCTCAAGAGCTGAATGTATGGAATTGGGTTTAAGGTTCACTCTAAAAAGCTGAAACCAGGTCAACCCAATACCCACTGACCATCAACCGATAATTTTTGTTCTAAAACCTCTCTCTCGAGCAGGCCAAGAACACAAACTTGGAACTGCATTTGTAACTACAATTCCTAAATTAAACCACAATTAAAGATTAAACTCACTTCTAAATAGCATTTAGACTAACAATTAGCAACACCCATAAACTAAATCAGCCCATAATCATATAATCAGACCCCAAGAATTAGGGTTTTAGCTAGATATCATAAAAAGGTAAAAATCATTACCAAATTGATTATATCCATGGAAGGGAACGTCATCTTTCCAATCGAAGATAAGGCATTTTGACACCCATGGAAAAGTATCATTCCTACCAATCCTAGGTAAACAATGCATCATCCATGGAGAGGTACAGTTATGTATCCAATCCAAGATAGTCATAGTATCATCGATGGAAAGGTACAACTTACTAACCAATCCAAGCTAGGTCTTATTGCAATAGATCCTAAAATATTTGATTCATATCTTATTTGAGAAAGTCCTTTCAACACTATGAATCCTATGTGTGAGAATGTCCTTTCACAAATCATGCTTTAATGTGTATGTGAGAAATCCTTTCAACAACACAACAATAAAATCATTGATACTTTACTCTTAAAGCATCCTTAAAACATTTACATAAATCTCATAAAACATGCTTAATTTCATAATTTCCTCTTTCATAAATCAAAATCCACATCATATAATCATAATTGGAAAACATAGGATTTACATGGGTTCATGGGGGATCATCGTAAATCATAGTATTTCATTAAATCATGAATAATATAAAATAATTCAATCATTTAAATCAACATTGAAGAGAACCCATGTCAATTAAAGAAAACCATAACTCAACTGGGGATTTCTACCATTTTGAAAATAGGAAAATTTGGGAACTCCATGAATGGAAGGAATTCATGGATGAAAACTATTATACCTTGATATCAAAGCCCAAAACAATTGAAGTATTAAGTCTTGATCTTGAACCCTAGCGTGAATCTTCTTCTTCAAGCTTTTTGAGAGAGAAATATCCTATCGAGAGAAAGATTCAACTTCTTTTGGTGATTTTAAGAGAATGAAGTGAATGAATAGAATTTGGGGTCAAAATCACTTATATAGGGGTCCTAGGCATAGGCAAAATGACGTAATATATGGATAAAATAATTAAGAAAAGACCCAACTACCCCTAACATTAACTGTCGACTACTGCAAGACTTGACCGATGGATCATGGATAAACCAACGGTCCGTCCTGCATGACCGTCGAGGGTGGTCTGGAACTTGGATTTTTAGGGGACTGACCTACGACTCCCTAGCCACGAGTTGTAGACCCATCGATGGTTTGTGGGCCCGGCTGTGGTCCTTTCCCTTGAAATTTTTTTGGGTGGCCTATCCATGGACCCACCTACGATCTATTGTCCCTACAACGGGCAGTGGTTGGCCCTCGTGGAAGGCACCTTGAAGCTTAAAAAATGCTATTGTTCTCTCTCTCAAATCCGAGGTGTTACAGTATGGTAATATAGTACAAAATTTTAGCATCATCATAAAGTCTTTGTGTATATATGTTGTTGTAAAATTGCTTATAAGTCTCAAGAGATCTTGAAATAGCTGAGTTATAACCAATTGTGTATCTACGAGGTAAGCATTGATAGACTAAATGGACTCTATAACTTAGTTTTTACTCTTTTTGTATGTTTTGATTTTTAATTTATAGCACAAAATATTATACCAAATTTATTATTTACAATGTTCGATAAATTTTTGGAACACTCCGGAAAATGATAGGTTAAACTAGAGCCTAAACGTAAGGATAAAGATCATGAAGTAACTCCCAAAATGTTAAAAAGTCTTCTAGGGGTGAAATGAGGTTTAGAAGAGTCTAGTCCAAGAGACAAGTGCCAAAGCAAAGGGGCCAAGCCAAAGCCAAAAGGCCAAAGCTGCCCCTAAGTTGAGAACATTGCCTCACCCTTCACGAGGGGGACCACAGACCGTGGTCCTCACCATGGCTCGTGAAGGGGGCTCGTGAAGATGCCTTGGCCATGGAAAAATGTTCACCCAAAACTCTAGCTACTGCCTCAACTTCCACGGTCATTACCACGGCCCGTGGTCATGAACATGACCATGGGAGGTGCTCGTGGAGTTGACTTAGGCAAATAAGTTAAGGGTCCCAAGTCGCAAGGCCCCTTCCTCAAGGATTACGAGAGGGACCACAACTCATGATCTTGACCATGGCTCGTGAAGCCCCTCGTGGTCATGCCTTGGGCTCATGAGCCAAATTCCACAAATACCAAGCTACTGCCCCAAACCTTCATGAGAAGGACCACGTCACCACGGCTCATGAAGGTGCTTGTAAACCTGGGCGTGGTTTTTAAATTAGGATCATTAGAGTCTTTTCCTTTTTAAGTCAAATAAAGTGAGGCCGTTTTGGGTATTTTTAGGGGTACTATATAAGTTATTTTAAAGTCAAATTCACCTAATTTTACTCATTAATTCACAACACCTAAATATTGCCCGAAAATCCTCTCCTCTCCAATATTTCTCTCTCTAGAGTTCCTCCATGGAAGAAGCTCAAGAACTTGAAGAATAGGGCTCAAGAATCCATCTTCTAAACTCCATTTCGGTGGTAAAGCTTCAATCAAGGTATGGAAGTCTTGATTTATGGAAGTTTCCTTCCATAAAGCCCTTCAACTCTAATTTCAAATTGATAAATTCTTCAATAAAAACTAGGGTTTTCAATCTAGCCATGGGTTCTTCCTAAAAACGATATCATTCGGTTAATTGTCTTATATTATGGATGATTTTATGTTTACTGGTGATTTTATAGTAAAACTCCCCATGAACGAATGAATTACCCCATGACTCCAATTTCATGAATTGTGATGGGTGTATTGATGCAAGGTAAATACTATGAATTGTGTCTATGATATTTTAGTTATTGCATATTGTTTTAATCATGCCTAATGTAGTATTTCTAGGTGTGATTATGTGACATGATTCATGACCCTTGAAGGGTAAGTTATGAAGGTTTGTACATGTTGATGAATGTTGTGTATGAACTCATGATTCATTTAGAAAATGAAGATCCTATGACTATTGTGTAAATTGATGTACTGTTGAATGGCCATTCTTCCCTTAACCTTACACTTGATTATGTATGAATTGTCTAGGATGATGACAATGTTGTTGTGTTGATTGAAAGGCTATTCTCATGAAACACTATTAACCATAATGTGAAAGGTTTACTCACATGGTAATGTTGAGTCTAAGGTTGAAAGTACATTCTCACTTTATTGAATTTATGAGGTATTTTATGAGTTGTATGGAATGAAGGGCAAAATGTTCCTTCACACATGTAAATGCAATTCAAAACTAACTATGTAAATTTTGGGAAAGAATACTTAGCACCGAGAGGATATGGTCAATGAGGTAGAGGCCCTCCCGTCAATACAATAGGCCGGGTCAACTAGATTTTTCTCATGAGATGGAAACTCCTACGCCAATACAATAGGTCGGGTTTCTAGAAGCAATCTCCCTACCCCATAGCTATGTGCCCACATAGGTCTTTAGCTAGTGGATCCACCTAAAATTTAAACATGTTAGTTCTACCTTAGGCACGTAGGACATCTTCTTTCGGTGTGGGGTTACATGACACCGGATTCCATGTAGCTCACAGGGTCTATGTCGGTTATGGCTATTATTCCCTATATGACAAGATAATGAATATGATATGAACTATAATTATGTCTTCTTGATGAGTTTACTTAGTAACAGTGGGGGTATGGGACTTCATTGTTACATTGCACAAGTGGACTTAGTAAGGTGTTATGGGATGGTTTTCTTTATGCTATGATGAGACATGAATGTATGCATGTATGTTGAATGGTTAGATGCTATGAATGACTTTCCTTATGTTCAAGTAATGTACATGACTATTTCCTTATTTATGACTATTGATTATGATGAGGTCTAATTATGATATGTATGACTAAGGTATCTTCAAAGAAGTACTTAGCATGGCTGGTATTATGGGATGCCAACCATGCATTGCACAAGTGTTCCTTAGAGTTGCTAAGGTGATGGTTTTACTATGTCTTGAAGTTAAAGGTAGTTATGACTTGTGTTTTCAAATGGTTTCCAAACTGTACAAATGCATACTGTTTAACTAAAATGTCCTTATTATCATATTTCAAGAAATTTATGCATGCTTCCATACTTGGTACTTTATGTGCTAACCCATTTCTTCTACATCTACTATGAGTGTAGGTTCCGATCGTTGAGATGTACTTCTTCCTTTTAAGATAAGCTTGGGTTAACTATTCCCTAGGCTTGGTGAGTCCTCAAGTTCGAGGACAAGATGTTATTGTTTCTAGTTTCTATTGTATTCTCTATTTTTGAGACTTTATTAATGTAAAGGGATTTGACCCTATCTCTACTTTCTATTATACTAGATGGTGATTGACACAAGTTTAGACTCGTATTTTTATTTATGAAAAAAATGTTTAGTTTCGATTGTAAAAGTTTTAAATTTTTCACATCATTGTTTTGGCTTTATTTGTATGATTATGCTAAGGGCTTATATGCGACACCTTCGGGGTCAAGTACGTCGTGTAACGTCTAGGTGGTACCCCTGGGTCGTGACAAACTTGGTATAAGAGCATAAGGTTTTGGGATGATATTTATGTTGATGTCTCATGAACCACATCTAGTAAAGTCTTGTTCATGAGTGTGAAGCGCACCATACTTATGAATGAGAGGCTATAAGATATTTATGAACTTTCACTTCTTTCATTACTCTTTAGTTGTGCTTTGGAGTCCTAACTCTATGAAGTCCTTTTTCTTAACCCTTCTCTTCTGATTATAGGCAATGAACACAAGAAGGGCTAATGAAAGGAGAAGGGAAGATGAGAGTGTGAATGAGGGAGTTCCTCCTCTCCAAGATCCTCAAGATCCTCAAGTTCCTAATGATGAAGAGGCTATGAATAACATGGAGATAAGGGTGGCTCTCCTAACATTGATTCAACTCATGACATCTCAAACTCAAGCCGTGACCATTCAAGCCCAAGCTATAACCGCCTAAGCCAACCTAGATGTTGGCCCCGGGTAAATCCTAATGTGAGAACCATGAATTCAAGGTTAAGAGACCTTACTAGACTGAACCCTCCTATGTTCTTTGGTTCCAAAGTGGATGAAGACGCACAAGAGTTTGTGGAAGATATCTGCAAGATAGGTGATGCTATGGGGGTGACTTCTATTGAGAAAGCCGACCTAGCCGCTTATCAATTGAAGGATGTGGCCCAAGTATGTTATACTCAATGGAGGCATAATAGGGCTTTAAGAGCATGCCTCATTGGCTAGGAAGTGTTCAAGAAAGCATTCCTTGATAGGTTCTTTCCACGGGAAAAGAGGGAAGCAAACGTGGAGGAATTTATCAACATTCATCAAGGAGGTATGACTGTTTAATAATATTCTTTGAAATTCACTAAGTTATCCAAATATGCCCCATCTTTGGTTTCTAATCCAAGGGATGAGATGAGTCAATTTGTGACGGGTGTGTCCGATTCCATTGAAGAAGAATGTCGTGTGGCAATGTTTTATGACAACATGGATATCTCATGGTTAATGGTATATGTTCAATAAGTTAAGAAGACAAGGCTTAGGACGAAGATCAGAGAGGTTAAGAGGGCAAGGACTGATAATGGAAATTCTTCTAAGGGTAAGTTTGAGGGTCAAGGTGGACCAAGGTTTAAGAAGAGGTTATTCAACCAAAGCTCCTCTAATGCTCCAAGGACCAACAAAGATAGGGTGTCTAACCCTATACCTTAAGGAGTCAATATGGTTGGATCTTCCATGGAGTCACCTACATGTGCCAAGTGCGGTAAAAAGCATGAAGGAAGATGTCTTGCCAGTATTGGTGTGTTCTATGATGTGACAAAAGTGGGCATCAATTGAAAGATTGCCCAACCAGTATGGCCAAGGGAGAGAGGGTAATCAAGCTCCTCCAAGTGGTTCAAATCCTGATGCTCCTAAGAAGAATCACTTATATGCTCTCCAATCCCGAGGTGAGAAAGAGAGTTCCCCGGATGTGGTAACGGGTATGTTTCAAGTCTTTTTCATTGATGTTTATGACTTATTAGACCCCGGTGCCACTTTATCATTTGTTACACATTTTGTGGCTATGAAATTTGATGTACTCCCTGAAACCATACTAGAGCCTTTCTCAGTTTCTACCTTGGTTGGTGACTCGGTCGTAGCTAGAAAAGTATTTAGGAGTTGTCCTATTTCTTTGTCCCATTAAGTCACTTTGGCTGATTTGGTAGAATTAGATA
This sequence comes from Solanum gracilifrons, assembly GCA_029582605.1. Taxonomy (NCBI): domain Eukaryota; kingdom Viridiplantae; phylum Streptophyta; class Magnoliopsida; order Solanales; family Solanaceae; genus Solanum; species Solanum gracilifrons. The sequence goes on from JAJOOH010007910.1 coordinate 37,873, forward strand.
TGTTGGACTTTGATGTCATCTTGGGGATGGATTGGTTGCATGCTTGTTTTGCATATATTCATTGTAGAACCCGAGTGGTCAAGTTTCGATTTCATAATGAATCTACTTTAGAATGGAAGCGGGGAAACTCTATTCCTAGAGGTCGATTCATTTTCATGTCTAAAAACTAGGAAAATGATTTCCAAGGGGTGTGCTTACCATATTGTTAGGTTCATGCACGTTGGGTCCGAGACTCCTTTATTAGAGTCGGTCCCCGTAGTGAGAGAGTATCTAAAAGTCTTCCCGGATAACTTTCCCGGTATTCCTCCTGAATAGGAAATAAACTTCGGCATTGATCTTTTGCTGGATACACAACTCATATCTATTCCCCCTTTTCGGATGGCTCCGGCCAAATTGAAAGAATTGAAGGAACAACACTAGGATTTGTTAGAGAAGGGTTTTATTCAACCAAGCATATCTCAATGGAGTGCTCTAGTATTGTTTGTGAAAAAGAAAGATGGGTCCCTTAGGATGTGCATTGATTACCGCCAATTGAACAAGGTCACTTTAAAGAATAAGTAACCACTTCTTAGGATTGATGATTTGTTTGATCAACTCCAAGGGGCTAACTTTTTCTCCAAAATAGATCTTCATTCGGGTTACCATCAACTAATGGTAAGGGGATGTGATATTCCCAAGACGGCCTTTAGGACCCGGTATGATCACTACGAATTTGTGGTTATGTCTTTTGGGCTAACAAATGCCCAGTGGAATTCATGGACCTAAAGAATAGGGTGTTTAGACAATATTTTGACTCATTTGTGATTGTCTTTGTTGATGATATTTTGATCTATTCAAGGAGTGAAGGTGAATATAATGATCATTTGAGGAAAGTATTGCAAGTTCTTAAAGACCACAAATTATATGTTAGGTTTAGTAAGTATGAGTTTTGGCTAAGGTCGGTTGCCTTTTTTGGTCATATTGAGTAGGGCATGGGTTTGAGGTAGACCCGAAGAAGACGGAGGCGGTCAAGGGTTGGCCTAGACCTCTAACTCCTACTGATATTAGAACCTCTTAGGGTTTGGCCAGTTACTATAGGAGGTTTGTTAAGGGCTTCTCCTCTATTGCTTCTCCATTGATGACATTGACTCAAAAGAAAGCTAAGTTTGTGTGGATGGAGGTTTGTGAGAAAAACTTCCAAGAATTGAAGGATAGACTCACATCCGCTCCGGTGTTGACCATACCGGAGGGTACCGATGGATTTGTCGTATATTGTGATGTGTCTCAAGTGGGTTTGGGATGTGTCCTTATGCAACGAGGTAAGTTGATTGCCTACGCTTCGAGGAAAATCAAGGTACATGAAAAGAATTATCCAACTCATGATCTCGAACTAGCGGCGGTGGTGTTTGCCTTGAAAATTTGGAGGCACTAAATAGATGGGGTCCATGTATATGTTTTCACCAACCACAAGAGTCTTCAATATGTGTTTAGCCAAAAAGACTTGAATCTCTAGCAAAAAAAGAGGTTAGAAGTTTTGAAGGATTATGACATGAGTGTCTTTTACCACCCCAAAAAGGCTAATGTAGTTGTTGATGCCCTAAGTAGATTGTCCATGAGTAGTGTGGCTCCTGCAGAATATGAGAAGAAGGAAGTGATTCGTGATGTGCATAGATTGGCCCGGTTAGGTATCCAACTAGTGGATTCCACCAATGGTGGAGTGGTGGTCCATCATATTTCTGAATCATCCTTTGTGGTTGATGTAAAGTATAAGCAACACATTGATCCTATATTGATGGAGTTAAAAGAATCGGTTCTCAATAAGTCAGTTGAGGGTTTCTCCCAAGGGGGAGATAGGGTACTTAGGTACTAAGGTAGATTATGTGTTTCGGATGTTGGTGGCTTGAGAGAGCAAATTTTAGAAGAGGCTCATGGTTCGCGGTATTCTATTCATCTGGGAGCCACTAAGATGTATTGTGATCTACGAAAAGTCTATTGGTGGAATGGCATGAAAAAACGATATAGTGGGTTTTGTATCCAAATGTCCAAATTTTCAACAAGTTAAGGCCGAACACCTAAGACCGGGAGGTTTGTTCCAAAATATAAATATTCCCACTTGGAATTGGGAGGAGGTGAATATGGTTATTGTCGGTTTGCCTCGTACTCGAAGGCAACATGATTCTATTTGGGTCATTGTTGATAGGATGACTAAATCAGCCCACTTCCTTCCGGTCAAAGTTTCTTTTTCAGCGGAAGACTGCTATGTTGTACATCAAGGAAATAGTGAAGTTACATGGGTTTCCTTTGTCTATCATTTCGGATCGAGGTACTCAATTACTTCACATTATTGAAAGGCATTCCAACAAGGGCTTGGTACTAATGTAAAGCTTAGTACCGCTTTCGACCCTCAAACAGATGGTCAAGGGGAATGCACCATTCAAACCTTAGAGTACATGTTGAGGGCGTCTGTCATAGATTTCCAAGGTAATTGGGATGACTACCTACCATTGATAGAATTTGCCTACAACAATAGTTGCCACTCAAGTATTGCCATGGCTCCGTTTGAAGAACTTTATGGTGGAAGGTGTAGATGTCCTGTTGGATGGTTTGAAGTGGGTGAAATTGCTCTAATCGATCCTGAACTGGTTTATGAGTCCATTGAGAAGGTCAGACTCATAAGAGAGAGGTTGAAGACGACCCAAAGTCGGCCAAAGTCTTATGCCGATGTTAGAAGGAGGGATCTTGAATTTGAGGCTGGTGATTGGGTCTACTTAAATATCTCACCTATGAAAGGTGTGATGAGGTTTGGTAAGAAGAGGAAGCTTAGTCCTCGGTATGTGGGCCCATACCAAATCTTGAAATGTGTTGGGAAAGTTGCATATGAATTAGACTTGCCAAATGAGTTGGCTCCAGTTCACGTGGTGTTTCATGTTTGCATGCTTAAGAGGTGCATTGGTGATCTGGTATCCATCCTTCCTTTAGAGGGTTTAGGAGTTGATGAAAACCTTTCTTATGAAGAGGTCCTGGTGGAGATTTTGGACCGGCAAGTTAAAAGGTTGAGAAACAAAGAAGTAGTTTCCGTTAAAGTCTTATGGATCAATCACTTAGTTGAGGGTGCTACATGGGAGGCTGAGGTCGATATGAAGTCCCGCTATCCTCATCTTTTTCCTTCTACTCCTATCCCACATGTGACCTAACTCTTGAGACAGTGTTTTCCCCTTAAGATGGTAGAGTGGTTCTATAGGATATCTCATAGTTTTCAAAGATGGTTTGTTATATAGTTGTATATGCTACATGTTCTATAACTCATTTATTTGTCTGACATTTTCCCTTTATGGATTACTTTCTCACATGTTACTTAATGTCATACAATGCTTGTATGTAAGTGTTATCGACTTCGGAGCACCCTTGTTTATTGCTATATGTTTTCGTAGGACCTTTACCTTCATGTTATTTATTGCACTGGTACACATGTCACTTCTCCATATTGTGTGGGTACTGAGCCTAATTGATCATCTGCTATGGGCAAAATTAGTGCTCGTGGGTTATTTGAATCGCATACCATTTATTTACATGTCATATGGATCATAAACCATTTCTATATATATTACATGCCTCATAGCCTACTTGCTTTAACATTACATGCCTTATAACTTTTATGGCCATGTGTCATGTGCTTTTCTAGTCCATTTGCTACATGCCTTATAGTACATTGGCTCAAACGCTACCCTATATTTCATATGCGCACGTACACCGCATATTTATATAGCTTAATGCCCGTATATTATGCGCTCCCTTTTGTTCTAGTCTGCCTATGTGTCATACCCTATGTGACTTATTTCTCCATATACTATGCCCCTAACTTGAATTTTGAACATTTTGGGAAAATGTTTCCTTGTATCATTATGTAGTGAATATTTTGACTAGAAAAGGTTGGGCATATATGTAAATTTTATCACAACTATAGATAAATGACTTAGCATAATGCCTCATCCGAAGGTGTGACATAAAACTTTAGAGTTTATATTAATAGGTATGCGTTCTTATAAGACTCACCTCTGAAAATCGTCATAAGATAAATGAGAAGGGAAAGTAGTGCCCCAATAGTTTAGGCCTATGATTTTATGTGTTCGTTCCACAGTTTTTTTTGGGAGACACTACTGTAGTTATTCTTGATTGTTAAGGCCCGGAAGCTAAGCACAAAAGGTGTAACCTCCATTGGGGTGTTGTGGAAGGACTAGAATATAACGTAAGATACTTGGGAATAAAAGATGGTAAAGATCCTAAATACCCCCCCTCATTCTAAACATCAACATAAAGATCTGAGATCATGTGGTCCCTTTATATGATCATAAGTCCTACTCGCATTTGTTCATTTGATATGTCATTTTCATGTCTTGTGTTTAGTAGGTATATCAAATTCCTTATTTGTGTGAGTTCTACTTGTGTATCATCAGTGAGTTATATGGTCAAGTAAGGGATTTAATTAGTCATATTCATATTTCATGAACCATATCTAGTGATACGTCATGCGATACTTTTCCATACATGTTTTAGGTTAGTCTATAGATATTAGATAGTCCAGTTTACAAAGGGAACTCTCGCAAATCTCAGAATGAAATTCCACGAACCAACTGTCAACTACACTTGTCATTCGAGGACGAATGATCATAAGGGGGGGAGGATGTAACACCCCATATTCTACGTGTACTAGTTCTATTTATATGACGCTTATAAATTGCCTTGTGGTATAACTATGGACTTGATTTCCTATGCGACTAGTGACAATAGAATAGGTTTAAAGTTGCAATACGCCGTGCCTTCCAACACATATATGACTAAGTGAACTCTAAAACAATTCGAACTTGGGATAGTAAAAGGTAGTATTCGATGTAAAAGTCAAAATGGTCAAGTGCGTATTTGTGCAAGTCTTGTAAAGAATCTAAGTGAAGCCATTTGTATAATGATGGGTGGCAGCCCAAGGGCAAATGCCTAGCATGGGTCGACCCCAATTGATATGGAAGGGTGGCAGCTCAGGGGCAAAAGACTAGCATGGGCCGATCCCAATTGGTATTGAAAGGTGGCAACTCAGGGGCGAAAGCCTAGCATGGGCCGATCCCAATTGGTTGACTTATGAGGAGATCATCCCAGGGGTTAAATGCCTAGCATGGGTCATCCTCTCCTACCACTGATCAGCTGGTCATTGGTATCATATGCCTTATACAGATTAGAATGCACAGAAAAGTAAAGAAAATAATGTAACATACACGATTCCAAAAGTATAAGAAAAGGTGGTCTCTAATCCTTACATATTTGTATTTGGTTTCACCTGAGCTCTCATTTTACATATGGTTGCATTATGCCTTACATATATAGTACATTCTTTCGTACTGACGTCCCTCATTGGGGACACTACATTCCATGCTGCAAGTACATGTACTCAACTAGTAGATCTCCCCCATAGAAGCACATGACACTCAGCGGTTGTTGGTGAGTTCCATGTTCATTCGGGGCTTTGCCGAGTCTTTAGTATGCGTATTTTGATAGTTGTACAGTCATGGATTCTAGTAGAGGCTTTGCAGACATTTTAAAACTATCATCTGTAATCATAGTTTTACCTGTCACATGTATTGGTTCAGCTATTCGATCTGTGTTATTTATATATGTAGCTTTTTAGTAGCAAATTTATATGCATAGTAGTTCACTTTCTCGTCATAGGTTACTTGTAAAGAATGTGTTCATATTGTACTTGTCCGCCTAACCTAGGTTGAGGTGTGACAGGTAAAGATCATGAAATAACTCCCCGAATGTTAATAAAACTTCTAGGGGTTAAATGAGGTTTAGAAGAGTCTAGGCCAAGAGACAGGTGCCAAAGCAAAGGGGTCAAGCCAAAGCCAAAAGTCCAAGGCTGCCCCTAAGTTGAGCAACTACCTCACCCTTCACGAGAGGGACCATGGACTATGCTCCTCACCACGGCTCATGAAGGGTGGTCGTGAAGATGCCTCGGCCATGGAAAAATGGTCCCCCAAAACTCTAGCTACTGCCTCAGCTTCCACAACCATCACCACGATCCTTGGTCATCACCACGATCATGGGAGGTGCTCGTGGATTTGCCTTAGGCAAATAAGATAAGAGTCCCACGTGGCAAGTCCACTGCCTCAAGGACCACGAGAGGGACCATGAATCGTGGTCTTGACCACGGATCGTGAAGCCCCTCTTTGTCATGCCTTGGGCTAATGAGCCAAATGTCACAAATACCAAGCTACTTCCCCAAACCTTCACGAGTTGTGGTCCTCACCACGGCTCGTGAAGGTGCTCGTGACACTTGGGCATGGTTTTTAAATAAGGGTCATTAGAGTCTTTTCCTTTTTAAGTCCAAATAAATTGAGGTCATTTTTTGTATTTTAGTGGTACTCTATAGGTTATTTTAAAGTGAAATTAACCTAATTTTACTCATTAATTCACAACACACAAATATTTCCCCAAAATCCTCTCCTTTCCAAATTTCTCTCTCTAGAGTTCTTCCATTGAAAAAGCTCAATAACATGAGGAATAGGGCTCAATAATCCATCTTCTCAATTCCAATTCGTGGATAAAGCTACAATCAAGGTATGGGAGTCTTGATTTGTAGAAAGTTTCTTTCCATAAAGCCCTTCAACTCTAATTTCAAATTCATAGATTCTTTGATAAAAACTAGGGTTTTCTATCTAGCCATAGGTTCTCCATAAAAAATGATTTCATTGGGTTAATTGTCTTATATTATAGATGATTTGATGTTTAATGGTGATTTTTATAGTAAAACTGCCCATGAACCCATGAATTACCCATGACCCCAATTTCATGAATTATTATAGGTGTATAGATGCAAGGTAAATACTATGAATTATATTTATGATATTTTAGTTAGCGAATCTTCGTTTAATCATGCCTAATGTAGTATTTCTAGGTGTGATTGTGTGACATGATTCATGACCCTTGAAGGGTAAGTTGTGAAGGTTTGTACATGTTGATGAATGGTGTGTATGAACTCACGATTCACTTAGAAAGTGAAGATCCTATGACTATTGTATAAATTGAGGTATTGTTGAAAGGCCATTCTTCCCTTACCCTTACACTTGATTATGTATGAATTGTCTAGGATGATGATAATGTTATTTTGTTGATTGAAAGGCTATTCTCATGAAACACTATGAACCATAATGTAAATGGTGTACTCATATGGTAATGTTGATTCTAAGGTTGAAAGTACATTCTCACTTTATTGAATAAATGAGCTATTTTATGAGTTGTATTCAATGAAGGACAAAGTGATCCTTTTGACATGTAAATGCAATACAAGACTAACTACGTATAATTTGGGAAATAATGTTTAGCACCAAGAGGATATTGTCAATGAGGTAGAGGCCCTTCTGTCAATACAATATGCTGGGTCATCTAGATTAATCTTATGAGATGGAAACTCCTCCGCCAATATAACAGGTCGGGTTTCTAGAAACAATCTCCCTATCCCATAACTATGTGCCCACATTTGTCCTTAGCTAGTGAATCCACGTAAAAGCTAAATATGTTAGGCCAACATTAGGCAAGTGGGACACCTTCTTTCGGTGTGGGTTTACATGACACCGGATTCCATGTGCTCACATGGTCTATGTCGGTTATGGCTATTCTTACCTATACTACAAGATGATGAATATGATATGAACTATATTTATGACTTCTTGATGAGTTTACTTAGTAAGAGTGGGGGTATGGGACTTCATAGTTACATTGCACAAGTGGACTTAGTAAGATATTCTGGGATGGCTTTCTTTATGGTATGATGAGACATGAATGTATGCATGTATGTTGAATGGATAATTGCTATGAATGACTTTCCTTATGTAAAAGTAATGTACATGACTATTTCCTTATTTATGACTGTTGATTATGAAGAGGTCTAAAGATGATATGTATGACTAAGGTATCTTCAAAAGAGTATTTAGTATGGTTGGTATTATGGGATGCCAACCATACATTACACAAGTGTTCCTTAGCATTGCTAAGGTGATGGTTTTACTATGTTTTGAAGCTAAATGTCATTATGACTTGTGTCTTCCATTTAAACTGCATGTTGGTTTCCAAACTTGTCAAATGCATACTCTTTAACTAAAATGTCCTTTTTATCATATTTCAAGGATTTTATGCATGCTTCCATACTTATTACTTTATGATCTAACCCATTTCTCCTACATCTACTATGAGTGTAGGTTCCGATCGTGAGACGTACTTCTTCCTTCAAGAGAAGTTTGGGTTGACTATTCCCTAGGCTTGGTGAGTCCTCAAGTTTGAGGAAAAGATGTTATTGTTTCTAGTTTCTATTGTAACTTGTATTTTTGAGACTTTATTGATGTAAAGGGATTTGACCCTATTTGTACTCTCTATTGTACTAGATGGTGATTGAGACAAGTCTAGACTCGTATTTTCGTTTATGAAAAAAAAGTATGACTTCAATTGTAAAAGTATTTAATTTTCCGCATCATTCTTATGGCTTTATGTGTATGATTATGCTAAGGGCCTGTATGTGACTCCTTCCGGGTCAAGTACGACGTGTTACATCTAGTGGGTATCCCTGGGTCGTGACACTTTTATAGGATAAATGAGCGAAGCATGTTTCCAGATAATCTTTTTTATTTATTTTCCTTATATAGATTTCTTTATATACCTACAAATAACTTTTATTCTTAAAATAATACTTCAAGGAAATGGTATCAAAGCCATGTCCATTCACATTTAGGCTCCCGAGCCACTCTCTAGTTGGACCTGAGCATAAAGAGGTGTTAGAGTGGGTAATATACCACATTAGTTGGAAATGAACTAGTGGTATTTTTATATAGACTTGGACAATCTTCCCCTTATAAGCTAGCTTTTGGGCTAAGTTAGACCTATGTGTCATAACTTTACACTCGTATTCGTCGGCAAGGATCAGTTTTTATATTAGAAAATGTAAAACCTCGGATGTTTACAATTTTTTTTCAAGGACTTACGAGCCTAAATTTGACAGTTTTATATTGATACTGCTCCTGTTTGGGAACACCGATTTCAAATAAAAAATAGATATAATTATATTTTTATGTCTTTTTTTTAAAAATGTCTTATATTTTTATTAAAAATTAATTAATTATGAAATATGTGTTTTAATAATTTTTTATAAGAGTTCATAGTTTATTAATATTACAATGGAGATAAAGAGACTAGTAATATATAAGAATTATTATTATATGAAGTAGGCTTTACTCGAAATAATTTTCTACTAATTATGGTATATTTAAAAAGTAATTCATATATATATATATATATATATATATATATATATATTATTCTG
>JAJOOH010007911.1:0-27409 GCA_029582605.1 Solanum gracilifrons
ACCGAGTTGGACTAGGGTTCAGCGTACCCATATAGTCCCAGAACTACGAGCCACGTAGGTGTAAGTCCCCTATGTGGGCAATATCAGTTAGTGATCACGCCAGTCATGCCTCTATACCTTTGGCCGGGTATATTGGGTCCTCTCGATGGGGCGTATACATCGGACTCCATATTTAGCTCATGTGGTCTTATTGTCGGTTATTAGTAGCTCCCACAGTTCAGTCAGACTCTATTGCATTGACCACATTTATAGTTCATTCAGTATTTATATCATGATTAGATTACGTCATTGCTGATTTGCTTTGTTCAGTTATTATGTTATTTCAGCTTTATTCTATTCTGCATGCTCAGTACCTTTCAAGTACTGACGCATACGTACGCTACATCTTCTCGTGATGTAGGTTCAGGTTCTCAACATCCAGATCATGCTTAGATCGTTTCCCGATCTCTAGTTTAGTAGAATTAGTAATGAGTCCTCATTCTCCGAGGACAATAGTCATGAGTTTCTTTTCAGTATTTCTAGTCTTTAGTTTCAGTTTTGCTAGATCTAGTTGGGGCATGTCCCAACATTTCTAGTAAGTTTAGAGGCTTATTTCAGACATAGTTAGATTCAGCTTATTATTGAGTTAATATCTTTCTTGTATTAAACTCATCAGTTTTTTTCAAATATCTCAGTTATAATATATGGGTAATCCCTATCCTTTTCATTTTATTTATGATTTAGCTTCCGCATCAGTTTATTATATTTAGTATGCTCATGATAATGCCAGTAGGGTTAGCTTGGGATCACTTGTGGTCCTAAGTCCCGTATCCGCGTCTCGGGGTTAGCTCGGGGCATGACAACTTGGTATTAGAGCACTAGGTTTAAATGTCCTAGGATGTTTGAAAAGTCGCACTAGGTAGAGTCCTTTTCATGGGTGTGTAATGCGCACCACATCTAATGAGAGGGAGGGTACAAAGTGTTTTAGGAAATCTTCAGTTTCTTGTTACTCTTATCGTGCGTAAGGTATGATCTAAATTCCATTCTAACTCGACGTTCTACGTTTCAGTGATCATGCTTCCTCGTAGAGATAATGCCAAGAATGCGAATGCCAGGAACGCAACCGCAGCTCCTCCAGTCCCTGATCAAGAAGTATCAAATGCAGAGTTTAGGAACGTCATTCAGATGTCGGCTCAGAGTGTGGCCAACCAGAACAATCAACGGGTTCAAGCTCCTGTAAATGCAAATGGTGGATAATCAGCAGCAAGGGTCCGTGACTCTGTTAGGATGAATCCGTTTGAGTTCTTAGGATCGCAGACTAGTGAGGATCCCCAAAATTTCTTGGATGAGATCAAGAAGATCTTTGAAGTGATGCAGGTCACCGGGAATGATCGGGTTGAGTTAGCATCTTACCAACTTAAGGATGTGGCTCATATCTGGTATACTCAGTGGAAGGAGAACAGGGGTACAGATGCAGCTCCTATTACTTGGGATTATTTCAGCAAAACCTTTCTGGACAGGTTTTTCCCCATGGAGTTAAGAGAAGCAAGAGCCCAAGAATTTATGAACTTAAGGCAGGGTAACATTACTGTCCAAGAGTGTGGGCTCAAGTTTAACCAACTCTCCAGATATGCTCCTCACATGGTTGTTGATTCCAGGGCTCAGATGAATAAGTTTCTGTATAGAGTGTCGGACTTAGTGAAAACAGAGTGCAGGAATGCTATGTTGTTGGGAGACATAAACATATCTAGGCTCATGACTCATGCTCAGCTGGTTGAGGGTGATAAGCTTAGAGAACAGGCTAAGGAGACTAAGAAAGCAAGAATGGGTAACTACGAGTATTCCCAACAGAAATCGGGTGGTGGAAATCGCTCGCACTTTCAGCAGAAGTCTTCAATTCCAGCCCCTTCATCAACTAGTGTTCCATCCCCCAGGTTCCGTAACTATCAGAAAGGTAGGGCGTCAGACTCTAAGTCTCAAGGTAGTATTCAGGCACCAAAACCTACCCAACTTGCCCTAAGTGTGGCAAGAACCATCCGAGCGAGTGTCTTGCAGGAAAAGAAGGATGTTTTGGGTGTGGTCAGTCTGGTCACAGGTTGAGGGATTGTCCTTCTAGACAAGGTCAAGGAGGAAATAATGGTAGAGCTCAGTCTACAACTTCAGCAGCTCCAGCAGGTCGCCCGACTCAGCAGGGTAACTCATCTGGTACATGTGGCAGACAGCGCCAAAACAGGCTCTATGCTCTTCAGGCTAGTCAAGATCAGGAAGATTCTCCTAATGTAGTCACTAGTACGTTACGAGTCTTTGATCTTGATATTTATGCATTGTTAGATCCAGGGGCTACTTTGTCTTTTGTAACTCCTTACATAGCAGTCCAATTCAGTGTTAGCCCAGAAACTCTTTCAGAACCCTTCTCAGTCTCTACTCCAGTCGGTGACCCAGCTATAGCTAGACGGGTATACAGAAATTGCCCTGTCATAGTCTCTCAGAAAGTCACCTCAGCAGATCTTGTAGAGTTAGAAATGGTAGACTTCGATGTCATTCTAGGCATGGATTGGTTACATTCCTGTTATGCCTCAGTTGATTGTAGAACTAGGATTGTTCATTTTTAGTTTCCAAATGAATCAATCTTATAATGGAAGGGTAGTTGCTTAGCGTCTATGAGTCGATTCATTTCTTACCTTAAGGCCAGAAAGATGATCTCTAAAGGTTTTCTCTATCATCTAGTTCGGGTTAAGGATTCTAGCTCCGCAACTCCAGCTCATGAGTCAGTTCCATTGGTTAATGAGTTTCCAGAAGTGTTTCCAGATGATCTTCTCAAAGTTCCTCCCGAAAGGAAAATCGACTTTGGAATTGATCTCCTTCCAGATACCCAGCCTATTTCTATTTCTCCTTACATAATGGCTCCAACTGAGCTTAAGGAATTGAAAGAGCAATTTAAAGACCTTCTAGATAAGGGCTTCATCAGACCTAGTATTTCACCTTGGGGTGCACCAGTGTTGTTCGTAAAGAAGAAAGATGGTTCTCTCAGAATGGGCATTGACTATAGACAATTGAACAAGGTCACAATCAAGAATAAGTATCCCATCTCCAGGATTGATGACTTGTTTGACCAACTTCAGGGTGCTAGTCATTTCTCAATGATAGACTTCAGATCAGGTTATCATCAACTTAAAGTCAGAGATAGTGACATTCCAAAGACAGCATTCAAAACTCGGTATGGTCATTGTGAATTTGTAGTTATGTCATTTGGACTAACCAATGCTCCTGCAGCTTTCATGGATTTGATGAACAGAGTGTTCAAGCAGTACTTGGACTTGTTTGTTATCATTTTTATTGATGATATCCTTATTTACTTTAGGAATGAGGAAGAACATGCGAGTCATTTGAGAGTTGTTTTGAAAACTCTCAAAGATCGCCAGTTATTTGCAAAATTCAACAAGTGTGAGTTTTGGTTACAATCAGTTGCCTTTCTTGGGTATATTGTATCTAGTGAAGGAATTCGAGTAGATTCCCAGAAGATAAAAGCAGTGAAACAATGGCCCAGACCTACCTCTGCTATAGATATCAGAAGTTTCTTAGGTCTAGCGGGCTATTTCAGAAGGTTCGTGGAAGGATTTTCATCCATAGCCTCACCATTGACTAGGTTGACTCAAAAAAAGGTTAAGTTCCAGTGGTTAGATGATTGTGAGAAAAGCTTTGCAGAACTGAAAATTTGGTTGACTACAGCTCCTGTCCTGACTCTACCAGAGGGTTCAGATGGTTATGTGATCTATTGTGATGCATCCAGGGTCGGCCTAGGTTGTGTGTTGATGCAACGAGGTAAGGTTATAACTTATGCTTCCAGACAACTTAAGGTGCATGAGAAGAATTATCCGACTCATGACCTCGAGCTTGCAGCAGTGGTGTTTGCACTTAAGATTTGGAGATACTACTTGTATGGTGTTCACGTAGATGTGTTCATAGACCATAAGAGCCTCCAGTATGTATTCACCCAGAAAGAGTTGAATCTTCGCCAGAGAAGATGGCTTGAGTTCCTCAAAGATTATGATATGAGCGTGCATTACCATCCGAGTAAGGCAAATGTAGTAGCAGATGCTCTTAGCAGATTATCCATGGGTAGTGTCACACATGTTGAGGAAGAAAGAAGAGAGCTAGCAAATGATGTTCACAGACTTGCTCGCCTAGGAGTTCTTCTTATGAGCATATCAGATGGTGGTGTAATGGTTCAAAATGGGGCAGAATCTTCTTTGGTAGTAGAGGTTAAGGAAAAGCAAGACAGTGATCCAATCTTGCTTGAACTTAAGGGTGCAGTCCACAATCAGAGAGTGGAGGTTTTCTCCCAAGGGTGAGATGGTGTAATTCGCTATCAGGGTAGATTGTGTATTCATGATGTGGGTGAATTGAGACAACATATTCTTGAAGAGGTCCATAACTCCAGATATTCTATTCATCCAAGTGCCACTAAGATGTACCGTGATCTGCGGGAAGTCTATTGGTGGAATGGTATGAAAAGGGATGTAGCAGATTTTGTGGCTAAGTGCCCCAATTGCCAACAAGTCAAGGTAGAACATCAGAAACCAGGAGGTATGACTCAAGATATTGCATTCCTACTTGGAAGTGGGAAGTGATCAACATGGACTTCATCACAGGTTTACCTTGTACTCACAGACAACATGACTCTATTTGGGTGATTGTTGATAGGGTTACTAAGTCTTCTCACTTTTTGGCGGACAAGATTACAAATTCAGCGGAGGATTATGCCAAGCTTTACATTATGTCATTCATGCGTAAATTCAGCGTATTTGCGTGTTCATGGAACTCAGTTCAGTCAAAAATTCAGTTCTCAGTGTTTAGTGGTGGGGATTGCAGCCCTCTCCCTCCATTTCAGCTAGTTTAGTCTTCATTCGAGGACGAATGGTCCCAAGGGGGAGATAATGTAACATCCTGTATCCGAAATAGACCAGATTGCAGATTTTTGGTGTTGCAAGTGGCACCCACGGGCACCATCCACGGACCGTAGGAGTACCCACGGTCCGTCCTGCAGGTCCGTGGTTCGTGTCAGCAACATCCCCCATAACTCAGCCCAAAAATTCGGCCAAGTGTTTACCCACGGCCGGACCTACAGTCCGTAGGTCAGGCCACGAACCGTGGTTCCTGTCCGTGGATCAATGGCCCAAAAGCCTAGCTTCAGTCTTGATTGACGGTTAACCAGCACGGACCGTAGGTAAGGGTCAACGGCCAGTTAGCTGAAAATTATTAATGGGTAAACTTCAGATGGTCATAAATTTTAGCACAAAAGTAATTATGTGTCCCATGACCTATGATATGAGAGATAATTGAGTCCTCTTTCCAACGCCACCGAGTTTGCTAAAATCTGACCTCTGAGTAAAAAGTTATGCTCGTTTTAGTGAAGCCATATTGGGCAGACTTGACCGATGGACCCAATCGACGGACCGTCGATTGAATGACGGCCCGCCAGTCCCGTTCACCGATCACTCAGACAGCAGTTAAGTCAGGGGTCTTTTGGTCTTTCCCTAATTCGTTTAACCCCTACGATACGTCGTTTAGACCCTAAATCATGAGGTTTTAGTCAGTTTAAGCCTAGAAACATAACTAGAACTTACCTAAGTCAAATCATTAATCAAAACTTAGAAAAATTAGAAGCAAGAGAGGAGAAAAAAAGTCAAGAACCCTAGTTCAAGAATGCAACAAGGCTCCATCAGTTCCATCCTCAAAATCAAAGGATTTCTCCATGAAATTCGTCACCAGGTATGTGGGATTTCACTAGTGGGTTCCTTTCGCCCATTAGGTCCCTAGAATTGAGTTAGTTTCTTGATTCCCTTATTAAGAATAGACCTAGGGTTTCTAGAATTACAGCAGATCATCATGAATTAGTTATTAACATGTTCCAAATTAGATTATCAGGTTATTGCTCATTTTATTGCATGAATTTCAGAACCCTAGCTATGTATTTCATTAGTTCTTGAGTTACGCATGCTAGGTCAGATATTTCAGTATTCAATACATTCCTCAGTTATTAATGCATCATTATCAGATTAATTATTGCATTCTCAGTTTGCATGTTCAGTTTTAAGCTATCCAGTTTTTACAGAAATTCAGTCATAACCAATTAACCACTTAATTCATTGGGAGTAGCATAATACCGAGTTGGACTAGGGTTCAGCGTACCCATATAGTCCCAGAACTACGAGCCACGTAGGTGTAAGTCCCCTATGTGGGCAATATCAATTAGTAATCACTCCAGTCATGCCTCTATACCTTTGGCCGGGTATATTGGGTCCTCTCGATGGGGCGTATACATCAGACTCCACATTTAGCTCATGTGGTTTATGTCGGTTATTAGTAGCTCCCACAGTTCAGTCAGACTCTATTGCATTGACCACATTTCAGTTAGCATGTGATAAATTGGTCACTGCATTCAGTTATCTCAGCATTCAGTATTTATATCATGATCAGATTATGTCATTGCTTATTTGCTTTGTTCAGTTATGATGTTATTTCAGCTTTATTCTATCCTGCATGCTCAGTACCTTTCAAATACTAACGCATACGTGCGCCACATCTTCTCGTGATGTAGGTTTAGGTTCTCAGCATCCAGATCACACTTAGATCGGTTCTCGATCTCGAGTTCAGCATAATCAGTGGTGAGTCCTCATTCTCCGAGGACAATGGTCATGAGTTTGTTTTCAGTATTTCTAGTCTTTAGTTTCAGTTTTGATAGATCTAGTTGGGGCATGTCCCAACATTTCTAGTAAGTTTAGAGGCTTATTTCAGACATAGTTAGATTCAGCTTATTATTGAGTTAAATCTTTCTTGTATTAAACTCATCAGTTTTTTTCAAATATCCTAATTATAGTATATGGGTATTCCCCATCCTTTTCATTTTATTTAGATTTAGCTTCCGCATCAGTTTATTATCTTTAGTATGCTCATGATCATGCCAACAGGGTTAGCTTGGGATCACTTGTGGTCTATATAAAAGAGAAGTTAGTTATCTGGCATAGATATTAATGTTTAGCCGGACATAGTCACGGCTTTAGCAAAGAAAGAGATAAAGAAAGAAATTACCTTTGTCGCCTGGAGGCCTATGGAAATACTTGATTTATTATTATCCGGTACTCCGGCAATCTTACAAACTAGAAAAATTTTACAAGAGAGAGAAAAAGAGAGAGAGTAAGAAGGTAGAGCAAGAAGGCTTCTCCAAAAACCTGCCTCTCCACTTAACACAAACAACTTATTATATAGCAAAAGAAAAAGGAATCTTTGTACAGCACTGGGGTCCTTATCTGAGTCCCCTAAACAGTGTTTCTACTGTTGTTCCACAATGTTTCTACTATTGCTAGTGCTTCATCTTATCTTTAGATTTTGTCTTTGTCGGTCAGTATCAATAGAAAATCTTCTGTTTTCTTTAGCGTAGATCTTGACGGAGCCTCTTTAGTATCATCTCGAGTATCATCGCTCGTTTCACTCTGCATAGAAGTGTCTGATTTTTCATAGTGAGTGATGTTAAGGAGAAGGTTTCTTCGAACTTCGTTCAAGTAATTATTAATGAGCTCTTCTTTATCTCCATCTAGATTTGAAATTCTTCGAGCCATATGTCGAACTGAGTTATCAACGGCTAACTCCTTTGGGGGTGCTGTGTGATATGTATAGATAGTCTGAGTAATTTGGTCCAGAACTTCTTGTCCGTATGATTACTTTGTTGTGGGATCTATTTTCATTAGTTTATTCCAGAAGTTATTATAATAGACTATGTATAAACATGGAATTTGTTCGTTAGTGAAATCTACTTCGGGGGTCCATTTATGGATCCATGGTATTGAAAATTCTATGAAAAAGTAAATCTGATCAATTTGTTCCATCCATTATACATGATCGTCTTGGTATAATTTATTAAGGTCGGGTGAAACCTTAATCCATTCTTTGTATAATTTGAGAAAAGGTTCTGGCAATATCTTTGCTGTCGGGCCGTGGTATGACCACCAATTTATAAACCAATTTGGAAGAGGATGAGCAAAAATCTTTGCACATACCTTTAGGAACCAAGTATGTTTATGCCTCTCATTGTTATAGTAGAGGACTTTGCTGAATGCGTTAATACAATCCCAGTATGTGAAGGAAGTGGGAACCTTATTAAAACTCATCTGTCTTTCCTTCATGGAGGAAATACCCCACTCTTCTATTGATATGATCTGTTTGATTATCATTTTAGAGAAGTTATAAACTTTCTCACTGGTATTGTATCCTGAAAAGTGCTGAAATTCAATACTACCAGTAGTTATCAGAATAGTCTCATAATACGAGTGGGTTTTATATGATTCACTCGGAAAATATAATCCATTCAATAAATAACGCTGGATTATCTTCCAGGGTTCGTCCTTCCTCTGAATCTCAGAGTTTTCTAAAAGAAATATCATTTCTTTTTTTGCTACTCTTTCGTATGTTTTAATATCTTCATTATCTTCTCTGGCAATGGAGGCAAAATGATACTTTTCTCCTTTTGAGATAAATATGCCTGTAGTTCTGCATATAACAGGCTTCTCTTTGGAATATCTTCCAGATGTATTGAGGATAATGATGTTGATTTCTGGGATATTTTTGAGCTTATTAAGCTCTTTCCTCCACGTTGTAATATTGGAAGGCTTGAAGAGGATCCATATGATAATCCTGCAGAAGATTCGGGGGATGATCTTCCCCTGCCACGCGAGTTATTGCCCTTGCCCCGACCTTTGGTTATCCACGGGGGTACCATTCTGCAAACAAAACATTTTTTAGTTGGCATCATAATAGTCGTCCATATCTTCGAACATGATGATTTCTTCTACCACTCTTCAGGATCATTGAAGAAATCCAGTATCATTCCATCTATAATTTTCCAGCAAATAAGTTCTTTCATATCCCAATTTAGGGGAAGAACTTTTAATATGGTAATTAACCTTTTTTCAGAAAGAAATAAAGAGACAGGAGTATCACTATCATCTCCGAAAGCATTAGGGGCGTTATTCATTTTGTAAGTATTCTCTTGATAGGAAATCTGGTAGAGAATTATCACTTCCCTTCTTATAAAGTATTTCAAACTCAAAAGGGGCTAATTGAGCTTGCCACCTGGCGAACATTAATTTTGAAGCATCATGTTTAAAATCTTTATTAAACATAAATTTAACTGATTGTGCATCAGTGTTGATGATAATTTTTTGATTATATAAATCATCTTGAAACTTTAAAACACATTTAATGATGGTTAACATCTCATGAGCCACCGTAGCGTATTTCTTCTGAGCATCGCTCCATTTTCCTGAATGAAATCGAATTAAATATTCAGTTTTATCAAGAGGATTAATTTGTTTTGAAATTCCTCCATATCCTATGTTAGACGCATCTGTCTCAACTATTTTCGGCCAAGCAGGGTTAGCAAGAGTTAAACAAGGTAAATATTGAACACGCAATTTGATATTCTTTACCAAAGAAGTAAGACTATTAGTCCAAGGTGATTTATTATCCTTTTTCAGCCTATCATATAATGGGGCTAAATATCTAGATAGATTTTTGTAAAAAGGGAAAATATAATTTAAACTTCCCAAGAATCTCTGCAATTGAGTTCGATCTGTAATGATATCAGGAAATTTTGAAGCGAAGTCAATAGATCACTGAATAGGAGTAATTTTTCCTTGACAAATAAGATGTCCTAAAAATCGGACTTCAGTTTGAAATAAACTCATTTTTGGTTTAGAGATTACCAAACCATTCTGTATCACAATTTTTTTGAAAATGTCTGAATGTTTAAAATGCATCTGAAGAGTCTTTGAGTAAACCAAAATACCATCAATATAAACAATGATGAAATCCAAATATGGGTTAAAAATATCATTCATGATTTTCTGAAACTCAGAAGGAGCATTTTTCAAACCAAATGGCATAACATTCCATTCGTATTGTCCAAATGGGACATTAAAGGCAGTTTTATAAGAATGTTCTTTAAATATTTGGATCTGCCAATATCCTGATTTTAAATCAAACTTTGAAAATATGTTAGCGTCATATAATCTAGACAGCAAATCCCTTTTATTAGGAATAGGGTATCTAATCCATTTTAAATATTTATTTAAAGGTTTGTAATTAATAACTAACCTGGGTACCCCTCGTTCTCTTTCAGCTGCGTTATTAACATAAAATGCAGTACAAGACCAAGGAGATTTGGAATATCAAACCCTTTTGTAAAAGATTATCAATTTCTTTTTTGCAGAATTCAACCAATTCGGCGTTCATCTGACAAGGACGAGATTTTGTAGGAATATTATCTTCAGAGAAGTTATCTTCATATGGAAGAGTAACAGTATGCTTCTTTCGATTCCAAAAAGCACTGGGGTGATCAACACAAATATCAATAGTCATCTGTTCGAAAATTAATTTAATTTTTTCCTGTACTTTTGTAGATTTTAAAGTATCAAAGATATTCATACTAAATAATTCCAGTTGTAAATGAATTAACATGCTTTTGTTTCATACTAATCAAATCATTAATATCACGAGATATAACATCAGTGAGAAAAGTATAACTTATCTCTTGATTTTTATAAGTAGCTGAAAAACCTTTAGCAGTTATGCTGGTAAAAGGATAAATAGCGTTTATAAAAGGTGTTCCAAGTATAATCGAAGGATATAACTGATTTTTTACTAAGAAAAAGAAATGCGGTATGCATACTTTGTTCTGGCAAATACGAGTGTTAGGTAACTTATACTTTATATCTAAAGCATGTCCAGAAGCAGATTTGACCATGTGGGTTGTTTTCTCAAAATATTTGGTAGGTACAAGACCTTCTTGAATACAACTAACATCGGCACCACTGTCAATCATAGCAACATTAGTTATAGAAAATTGATTATTAATCAATATAGTACAATTAACATACCATTTATGGACAGTAACAACCTACATCATTCCTAGAAACATATCTCTTTTAGGATCAAAGTTAACTGAATTCGCAAGAATATTAACTGCAGGAATATATTCTTCAGCATTATTTTTACCTTTGTTATTAGCCTTTTCAATCTGAGTAAGACGATGATCACAATTCATTTGATTTTGTTTAAGAGATTTAATCTCATTTTTTAAATTTGCAATTTCTCCTTTTAAATCATCAAAGAAAGTATCTCGAATAACAGTAGGTTGATTATTTAGTCTAGCATTTACTTCAAAATCCTTTTTAAAGTTTTCAACAGGTTTTGACGAGCTAGCATTGTTATTATTAACTGCTAATTGAATAATTTTATCACGCAAATAATTATCAGTAACTTCTTTCAGAAGTTCAATCACATTTTCAGAGGTGATGGTCTGAATGTTTAAGTCTTCAAATTGAGATTGTAATTTATAGAAGAATTCATCATCTTCATAGGAGCAAATCTCTCCGTTGCATTTACAAGCATTAGTAACAGCATTAGCAGTAGGTTTAGAGGACTCAAATTTATTACCATCTTTTTCTGACTCTGTATCCGAATCATAATCGGACTCTGAATCGGAAGTATATAAGAAACTATAAATTTTATCATGAACTTCTTCGTCCAGTTCTAAGGCTTTCAGCTTTTCAATCTTACAATTGGGTGCTATATGACCAAATTTACCACATTTGTAGTACTTGATTTTAGCGAGTTCTCGCCTGGACCTATTTCTTGTAAATCTATCAGACTTATGACGAGATCTTCGTTTCTCTCGTTCTTCTCTAGACCTTCGTCTAGATTTTTTCCGACTATAAGGTTTATCGGAAGTAGGGTTGGGATTAGTAGTCTCACTGTGTTTGGTTTGTTTACCTGAGTCTGGTAAACCAAACTGGGTACAAATGTCTCCTAACTAAGATCTTTCCCTGAGCTCATCTATCTTAAGCTGTCTAGAGAGTTTTAATTCATTGCATAGATTTATTCCTTCTTGTGTGCAAGCTCCTATTAACTTACCATAAGTGAAAGCGCCATAAGGAATAGCTCCTTGTGGCGTTCTAAGAGTCTTTTTAACTCTTTCAGCAAATAGTGGGGGCAAACCATCTATAAACTTAGCTTTCCAATGCTCCAGACCATTTTCTGGCAGCTCCATGACTCTACTCATATAGGTATCTTTATACCAACGGAATTCTCCTAAATGTCTACAACGAGGACCATTTGGGAGGTCTCCATTCAACAACTAATTGTATCTTTCTAGGATCCACCTTCACGCCTTCGGTTGATACCACATGTCCCAGAAAAGCCACTTCCTCAAGCCAAAATTCACACTTGGAAAGTTTAGCATAAAGTTCTTTCTCCTTTAAAATCTTCAAAACAATCCGAAGGTGTCTATCATGGTCTTCACTACTTCTGGAAAATATTAAATATCATCTATAAAGACTACCACAAACTGATCAAGATAAGGCTTGAATACTCGATTCATTAGGTCCATTAATACCGCAAGAGCATTTGTCAATCCGAGTGGCATCACCAAAAATTCATAATGACCATACCGAGTTCTAAAAGCAGTTTTAGGGACATCTTTCTCTCTAACACGCAGTTAGTGATATTCGGACCTTAAATCAATCTTTGAGAACACCTTAGTACCCTTCAATTGGTCAAACAAATCATCGATCCTTGGTAGTGGATATTTATTCTTAATTGATATTTTGTTCAATTGTCTATAGTCAATACAAAGCGTAAGAGTGCAATATTTCTTCTTTACGAATAAAATAGGGGCTCCCCAAGGAAAAAAACTAGGTTTAATAAAACCCTTCTCAATAAGTTCTTGCAATTGAGATTTCAATTCTCTTAATTCTGCTGGAGCCATTTTATAATGAGTGATAGAAATAGGGTTAGATCTAGGAATAAGCTCGATTGAAAATTCAACCTCTCTTTCCGGGGGAAATCCAGGAAGGTTTTCTGTTAAGACTTCTGGAAAATCACATACAACAGGTGTGTCCTTGATACAAGGACCCTTCAACTGTGTATCAACTATGTGAGCAAGGTATGCCCTACAACCTTGATGCATCAACTTTCTTGCCAAGGGCACAAAAATAATACTAGATGTCAATGATCTTTCACTTTGTACAATCGATGATAGATTGGGTGACGACATTCTTAAGCCAAGGCGTCGCGATAAATTTACACAGGGGAAGTATGAGTACCCGATAATGCGTCATTTGAATATGATGAATACTAATAAGTTTTGCCTTTTCTCAGGTACAATGGGTTCCAGAAGAAAGAATGCAACAAAACCTGCCCCCCTACTGCTTCTCAATCAGAAGGTCATGATGACTCCGAAGCTAGTGGTTGCGAGGTGCAAATAAATTTTACACCCGAAGATCACTCGCCTCGATCCACTAGATCTTTGACCAAAAGAGCTATCCTTCAGGACACTCCTCCTCA
Source organism: Solanum gracilifrons (assembly GCA_029582605.1). Taxonomy (NCBI): domain Eukaryota; kingdom Viridiplantae; phylum Streptophyta; class Magnoliopsida; order Solanales; family Solanaceae; genus Solanum; species Solanum gracilifrons. The sequence continues at coordinate 13,381 of JAJOOH010007911.1, forward strand.
TTCTGAAAAGGGTGGTAGTAGTTCTGATAACGAAGAGGACTCGGAAAGTCAATCTGATGTTGTTGCTGGTAGTTAATCTGCTGATACCTCGGGGGGCAGTGCAGAATCTAAAAGAGGTTCTCAGGATGATACAAACACCTTTCTACCTGTGGCGAATACAGAAGTTGAAACTTGAGTGCGAGAGGAAGCGGCTACTATAGAGGATGATGAAGAGATCACCGATGATGATACTAAGGTGATATATGTGAACGCCCCTGAACCTAATCCTGCATTGAGACCACAGTTGATTGCCTGTTACTGTTCCATGTGGACTGTGAACCGGTCCAAAGAATTTTTCAACAATGAGATTGTGAACAAGACTGCGGCTTCAAGAATTAAGCTATCATGCATGAGACTAGGGTGGTAGTAGCTGATATCAAAGCATTCTCGGACATCTATCGGATATTTCAGCTCCATCAGTTCGACTGGATGGACAATGCACCTGGAGAATATTCAAGCCACCTGGACAGAGAGTTGTATTCCTCTTATGCAGCTACATTGATGAATTTTGTTGTGGATACAGAGACCACGAAACGTCGACAAAAAGACATGGCTATTAGCTGGGGTCCACTCAACTCAATCATAGTTAGGGGAAAATCAATAGATATTTCTGAGGCTTTGATTAACAAAATGATGTACGGTTTGGAATACTTTACACCAACTTCAGTTGGCCTTTTCGAGGGCAAACATCATGAGGTCATCAGTGATGCTACGATGGAAGATCAAAATTCTCGGGAAAGGGTTTTACGCTGGATTGCGAAGCACATTGCCATAGATGGGGAAAATGTAGTTTGGGTCACCACAACTCCAACACTCATCACTAAAGCTTCGTTGTCTTTTCCAGCCAAGGTTTAGTGGGCTGTCGTCCAAGATCAATTACGACCAACAAATAATGATAACACTTTGTCACCTTCCCTGGCCTCGTTTAGCCTATCTTATGGTTGGTTACACAAATAATGCAGGACAGATAATAGTGACCGAGATGAGAGACAGGGTACTAAATGAGAGAGCTGCACTTCTTTTTCCCTATCTGAGAGGGAAATTATGTCGAGGGGTGAACATTCCTCCGAACAACCTGGTTGACAGATGGGGTGAGCTATTCAGACTCATCTAGGTTTCTAAAATCAAGGATGTCGTGAACCATCTCTTTGTCGCGAAGTCTGCCGCTGTGAGTACTTTAGTTGTTGTTCCACATGTCCTAATTTACATCCCACATGCAGATAGAGGTCCAGAACAGGGAGAGTCATCCCAGCCTTCCACAGAGGCACCACCACCTCCAGCTTCAACCTCCAAGGCTCCAGGTACATTTGTTGCTATCCCTATGCTTTTTCTTGAGAAATTGGTTGCAGATCAGTGTCAGACCAGGACATTAGTAGACCAGATTGTGCTCCGGATGCCTCATCTGATAGAGATGAAGATGTTAGCTGCGAAAAAAGAGATCAAAGATGAGGTGCGAAAAGAGTTGGCTGTCTTAAAAGACAGATTGGATGGTTTAGAAAACCTTGTCCAAGATCAATTCCAGGCTGTCGGGTCAGTCGATACTGAAGAGTACAAATCACAGTTGGCCGAGATGAGAACTCAGATTACTAAACTAGCTGAAAAGCCAGTACAGGTACCCACTATGATATTGTTCAAATCTTTAATGCAAATGCCAAATCAGGGACCCTCCACTCAATCAAATGATGATCTTTAGGGAGAACCCCCCACGAGTAAGTCCGACAAGAGAAAACACAAAGCTGGAGAACTTGATGAGGAGAGCCCTACTGACCTAGCCAGAGAGGCAGGAAGGCAAGAAGGCAAGAAGGCAAGAAGGCAAGAAAAGAGAGCTTGTAGAATATCAAAGAGGGAAGCTCAGGAAAAGGAAGCCCTTGAACAGCAACAACGAGATGCAACCTTAGTTGGAACTTCTGGTAGTGGAGCACTTGCTATGACTAGTGAGGACTAAACTGATCAGGTCCCGAGTTCTGAGAGTGCAACCATTGATAAGGGTGCCAATACTGATCCGACGACCGGCGGCTAGAATGTGTAGGTATGACCCCTCCTCATAGCCTGTGTGTTTTATTGTTCTGTATCGACTTTGAGGAAAAAGTCCTTTTTATTTTGGGGAGGGGGTGGTGAGCAACCTATCATAGTTGTTAGAAAAATGGAGGTTGTCTCTGTGTATTACTGTTTTGGGTGTTTTGTGTGTTGAGCTAGGCAGCAGCTTATCTGTGAAAATTGAGGACCTGATTATGAGTTTAACTGTTAGGATCTTTAGATGACATCTTAGATACTGATATGTTGAACATGGCTAATCCGACCAATTAATTAGTGAACCAAGAAACTGAAAATAAATGCAATCATGTGTAGTGTGTGTGTAAGTTTTGATTGAAGTCTAACACTAGGAGCAGAAACTAGAACTTGCCTAAGTAGTCTTACTTGAATCTGAGAATAACCGGATCGGAAAGGATCAGTAGGCCATTTTTGTTAAACCAGTAAAAAGCCAAAAATAAAAGAACCAAATGAAAAGCTTATCACTTGAACCCAATTTGAGCCTTAAATCAGTCTTTGTTCTTACCCAACATATATCATATTCTTGGTTCTCCGAAGGTACAATATCACAACTCAGGCCAAAAGCCTAAATTGAGGGTGATTGCAATCCGAACAGAAAGAAAAAGGGGAAAAAAAGGTTCAACTAGTGAGTTAAGTGCATATCAAAATTGCATATAAAAAAAGAGAGAAAAGAACAGAAAAAGAAGAAAAGAAAAAAAAAAAGTAATAGCTACTGGGTCGGATTGAAATAAAGAAAAAGAGGGAATCACTCAGAAAAAAGTATGTGAAAACGAAACTTTGGAAAACGAAGGGATTAGTCACTCACGAAACCAAATATCCATTCCCTAGCCCTGAGCCTATGTTACAAGCCAATAAAGTCCTACAGTGATCCTATTCCGGATGTTTGATAGATAAAGCGTAGAAAGCAAGGGCAAGCCTATGGTAGTTTGTTGTTAGTGTTAGAAGTTCATTGAGACCGTGAGCGTAGTACTCAGTCCCTGCCATTATGAGTGACATACTTCTTTGGTGTGAGGACACAGTGGTTGCATTTGAAAGTAGATTGTGTGAGCTGATAATTCGCATGTATAAGCATGATTGACTGTGAGTAATGAGATGTCATGTATTGATCCTTACATGTTAGATTCAGAGGTTTAGGCTACAAATTGTGCTTGAAATAGTTGTTGCATAGTGTCATAAATCTGGACATGAATTGAGGGCTGATTGTATTTGTTTTTCTCACCACTTGAGGACAAGTAATGGTTCTAAGTTGAGGGTGCTGATGTGCCGCGAAATCGTGGCACATTTGATGCTTAATAACTATGAACTAATACTAGAATTAAGTGAAATTTTGGATTATTTGATGGGTTTGTTAAATGTGTAAGCAGAATCTGGGTTGTATAGAAAAGTAGAAAAAGAAGCAGAACTGATGTTGACCAAAGTGAAGTTCACGGCCAACTTCACGGACCGTTAACTTCATTACAGTCCATGGTTGAGCTCGTGAAAGTGAGGCAGTGCTGGGCCTTGAGAAGATAAAGAGCAGGAATAACCAGGTAAAGACCACAGACCACTTCACGGGCCGTGGTCCTCTCTACGATCCGTCGTGCTTGTCGTAGTGTAGTTTCCAGTGAAGGCATTGAAGAGTGGAGAAAGTTAAAACCCAAGTGAAGACCACGGACCACTTCACGGGCCGTGGTCCTAATCACGGATCGGCGTGCTTGTTGTGGTACATTTTCCAGTGATCAAGTTTGAAGGACAATTTTTGGGAAGTTCCAAGGGAAGTTCACGGAAGGCTTCACAGTCCGTGAAGCCCTCTATTGGCCGTAGAAGTGGTCGTAGAGCCACCCGACATTTTAGTCCTAGTTTGACGAAGACTCATTTTAAACATTCTATTTTGAATTATTTTAGGTCATTTTTAGGAACATTATTCATCATCTGACGTTTGACGACAAGGAACACAGTATTACTCTTAGCTTTCGATTTTTGGATTTTTTATTGTTGTTATCAGTTGGAAATTTAGATTCATACTATCATATTATCAAAGTGATTGTTGATTCGCCAATTATTTTCGTAAGTCTTTCTCAATATGTTTTCATCCCTAATTACTAATTGTTTATGTGAAAGCATGAGTGGCTAAATACCACGATTGGGGTTGTGGGATCTATGAAGATATTCTAGTTGCTATTTCGTAAAACGAGTAAAAGGCAATCTGTGTCTACAACCTATAGTTTTTAGCTTTCAATATCATCTTAGTCTAGTGAGTGCATGCATTAGAAGAGCATGTATCTGGTATTTGTTCGAGAGAAAAATACCAATTAGGAAAAAACTGAATTAAATTAACAAATTGGAGTTAAAGCTTGAGTTCGAGAGAAAAGATCTTTAACACCATATCATTTCAAGCGAGGTTCAATGTTAATAACACTCTAAGGTCGAGAGAACATGAGTGATCATTATCTGATTAGGCTGAGAAGTGTTAGATAAATTTAACTCGCAAGGATTCTGTAAACATTGATTTGCCTGCTACTCAAATTACGGGAGAACACTAGAACTAATGTTATGGTGAACACAATCCTGGTTTCTCTTAATTAATTGAATCAGTCTTACAACGAAATAGTTTGTTAGTGTTGAGCCTGGATTTTGACTGCAAGTTTTGGTAATTATAAGAATTCAACCATACCCAATTTACTTTCCATTGCTATTTGTCTAGGAGATAATAACAACATTTGAATAAACGTGATAGTGAAACCTTATCTGTGAAGAAATTCTTTGTGGGATCGACCTCAACTCTAGTTGAATTCTGTAAATTGACATCGACCGTTTACACTTCTTATTTGAAGTGTAAGTTTGGACGTATCAGTGCGCTTATGTAAAATGGGAAATTTATTGCCTATGCCTCAAGGCAACTTAAAATCGATGAGAAGAATTATCCTACTTATGACCTTGAGTTAGGGGAGGTCATTTTTTCATTAAAGATTTGGAGGCACTATTTGTATAGAGTTCATGTAGATGTGTTTACCGACCACAGGAGTTTGCAATATGTGTTTAATCAAAAAGACTTGAATCTTCGCCAAAGAAGGTGGCTTGAGTTATTGAAAGATTATGAGATGAGTGTTCTTGATCACCCGAGCAAAGCTAATGTGGTAGCGGATGCTCTTAGTCGATTGTCTATAGGTAGTGTTGTTCATATTGAAGAAGAAGAAAAAAAGTTGGCTCGATATGTTCATAGATTGGCTCGATTAGGTGGTCAACTAGTGGACTCCACCAAGGGTGGTGTTATAGTTCACAATGGTTCTAAATAGTTTTTTGTGGCGGATGTGAAAGCCAAGCACGATCTTGATCCAATTTTGGTAGAATTGAAAGAGAAGGTGCTTCAGAAATCCGTTGAGGCTTTATCCCGAGGGGGAGATGGTGCACTTAGATACCAAGGTCATTTGTGTGTTTCAAATGTTGATGACTTGAGGGAACAGATTTTGATAGAAGCTCATAGTTTGGGATATTCTATTCACCCGGGAGCCACAAAGATGTACCGTGATTTACGGGAGGTTTATTGGTGGAATGGGATGAAGAAAGATATTGTGGGATTTGTGGCTAAGTGTCCAAATTGCCTAAAAGTAAAGGTTGAGCATAAAAAATCAGGAAGCTTGTCCTAAGATATTAGATTCCCTACTTGTAAGTGGGAAGACTTGAATATTGACTTTATTTTTCGTTCTCCTCGCACCCGGCGACAACATGATTTTATTTGGGTTATAGTAAATAGGATGACGAAATCAGCTCATTTCCTTCCGGTCAAGGTTTTCTATTCGGCGGAGGACTATGCCAAGTTGTACTTGAGAGAAATGGTAAGGTTGCATGGAGTGCCTTTGTCCATTATTTCTGATCGTGGTACCCTATTCACTTCTCAGTTTTGGAAGTCATTCCAAAAGGGTCTTGGCACTAAGGTTAAGCTTAGCACGGCCTTTCATCCCCAAACCGGTGGGCAAGCAAAGTGTACTATCCAAACTTTGGAAAATATGTTAAGGGCTTGTGTGATTGATTTTAAGGGCAATTAGGATGACCATTTGCCATTGATTGAGTTTGCCTATAACAACAGTTATCACTCAAGTATCGATATGGCTCCATTTGAGGCCATATATGGTAGGAGGTCTAGATCTCCCATAGGTTGGTTTGAAGTGGGTGAAGTTGCCCTAATAGGTCTCGAATAGGTAAAAGAGGTCATAGAGAAAGTTTGGCTTATAAGGGAAAAGTTGAAAACGGCTCGAAGTCGGCGAAAGTCTTATACTGAAGAGAGAAGAAGGAATCTAAGTTTTAGGTTAATGATTGGGTTAACTTGAAAATCTCACCCATGAAGGGTGTAATGAGGTTTGGTAAGAAGGGGAAGCTTAGTCCCCGATTTGTAGGCCTATATCAGGATTTGAGCTGTGTTGGTAAGGTTGCTTATGAGTTAGATTTGCCAAATGAGTTGGCAACAGTGCATCCTATTTTCCAGTCTCTATGCTTAATAAGGGTGTTAGTGATCCGACATCCATAGTTCCCCTAGAAGGGTTGGGAGTTGATGAAAGTTTTTCTTATGAGGAAATTTCGGTTGAGATTTTTGGACTGGCAAGTTATGAGTTGAGAAACAAGGAAATAGCTTTTGAGAAAGTATTGTGGAGGAATCAATTAGTTGAGGGTGCTACTTGGGAGGCCGAGGATGATATGATGTCCCGATATCCTCATCTATTTCCTTCTACTCCTATTTTAGCTTAAGGTAATGAATTCCTCTTGGTTTGTCCTTGTTTTGGGAGTCATGTGTTTTTATTTGCTTTCATGATTTCCTTATGTGATGCATGTTCATGAAAACTTGTGGTTTGAAAGAAAATGAGTTTACATGCTTAATTTTCTTCATGTTGTTGTGCATTGAGTATGAGTTGCCTATAGACTTCATGAGATGAATTGATGAATATGCTTTAGATATGTTTTTTTTAAAGTGAAATGCATATGAGCTCCATGAGATTGTGTTGAGCATGATTTTAGCTTGGAGAAGATAGATCCTCCTTGAACATGAGTAATTTTGAAAATTTATGCATATTGGGTTGCTAGATGCAGTTCGTACTTCCTTATAATGCATTTGAGTATGATTAGCTTGGAGTTTATGTTTCCTCCTTGTTTATGTGCATTGCATGCATAATGGGTTGATAGAGTTAGTTTCACCCCCCTTATGATGTTTTGAGAACGTCCTAAATTGGAGTCGATAGTTTCTCCTTGGTTGTATGTGTTGCATTGTAGGTTGGGTTGTAAGTTCCTCTCCTACTCTTTTAGAACTAGTTTGAATCTCATTCGAAGACAAATGGTCCCAAGGGGGAGATATTGTAACATCCCTACCTAAAAAAGAGAAATGAAGAAAATTCCCAAAAGTTGTAGGTGCAACCCACATCAGCCACCCACGGCCGGTGGAAGGGACCACAGACCGTAGGTGTGGTCCTGGTTGGCCTGCCTAGCGGTGGTCTTGAGGCTTGAGACTACGGCCAGACCTACGGACCGTAGGTCAGACCACGGTCCATGGCCAGGTTCCGTGGTTCGAGGCCCAAAATCCAAGTTTCTAACACCAATCGATGGTCCACCAGGACGGGCCGTGGGTCAGACCACGGTCCGTTGACTGGGGTCCGTGGATGGTCACCTAGCAGTAATTTTAGAGGAAGTTGGGTCTTTTCCTAATTAATTAGTTCCTATACAACGTCTTTTAACCCTTCATTAAGAACCCAATATAAGCTTTTTCAATCCCCAAATTAACCCATTCACTTCATTCTTCCAAATTCACAAGAGAAAACTAAATCTCCTCTCCAAATATTTCTCTCTCTAGAAACTTGAAGAAGAAGAATATTCAACCTAGGGTTTCAAGTCAAGGTCTCAATTCCTCCATTGAAGGCTAGCTTTTGGATTCAAGCTATGATAATTTTCATCCATGGAGTTCCCAAATTCCTCTATTTCAAAAGGTAGAATTCCCCAATTGAGTTAGGGTTTTCTTCAATTATCACGGGTTCTCTTAAATGTTGATTTAAATGATTGAATTATGATCTCTTATACATGAATTAACGATACATGATCATTTTATGATGATTTCCCCATGAACCCATGTAATCCCTATGTTTTCAAGTTATGAATCATATGATGTGGGATTTTGATCTTCAAGGAAGAGTTTTATGAAATTAGGCATGTATTGCAACTTTTACATGTACTTATGATAAAATTCATATCTAACCCATGTTTTCTAAGAGTTGATGATTGAAAGTGGGTTTTAAACCTTAAGAGGTAAATTATGGACTTATGCATTTTCTTATGAAATCTATGCCAATGTTTTAAGGGTGCTTTGAGAGTAAAGTACCAATGATGATGTTGTATTGTGAAAGTATAGTCACATAAACACAAAATAGCATGATGTGAAAGGTTTTCTCACATAGAAAGGATTTTTAGGTTGAAAGGCTTTCTCACCTAATTGAATCAAAGATAATGAGCTATCCTATTGAACTAGCTTGGTTTCGTTGTCCAAGGGCACCTTTCCATGATTAATGAAGCCAAGTAAGAAATGAATATTTCATGGAATTTATGCTTAGCACTGAGTGGATATTGATAATGGGATGGAAGCTCTCCCGTTAGTAGATGTCAGGTTTCTGGAAGTAATCTCATGAGATGGAAGCTCTCCCGTTAGTAGAGGTCTCCTTATCCCATAAATATGTCCCCTAATTGGTTGAATAGCTAGTGGATCCACTTAAGCTAGAAGTTCATGGCCCTTACCTTGGCAAGTAGGGCAACCCTTTTCGGTGTGGGAGACACCGAGGGATCATGTTATAACTCACATGATCTCTATGTTGGTTAAGGCTTATTCCCCACAAGTAATAATGAACTAAGGTTACTTCAAGAAGTATCGCATATGAGTTCAAAGGTTTTAAAGATGAAGTTAGCTTGCATTGACCATGATTTTATGACTTATGTTTTATAACTCTTTTATGTCATGTTTTAGCTTAGTCAATTGCATCTCATGAAATGAAATGTCCCTTTTAGCATGTTTTAAATGTTTTATGCATGGTTATCATACTTGGTACAGTGTTTTGTACTAACGCATACTCTTGCCTACATTTTCCCAAATGTAGGGTCCGGCTGTCAGGGTACTGAGTTTCGTGGCTAGAGGTTGCTTTGAGATATTTTGAGGTTTTGGTGAGTCGTCATGCTTCGAGGATGTACTATCATTGTTATAGTTTCTTTCATGTATTTTCTCTTTTGAACATGATGTATAGGCTTGGCTCAATTTCATTTTATTGTCTTAGATGGCTATGATGAGACAAGTGTTTTAGACTTCCGCTTTGCTTTTATAAAATGTTTTGGACTTGGAGTATTGTTTTACTCTGATTGTTCTATTTTTATGTTATGAGAGCTAACTGGCTTGTATAGAGTCCTTCGGGGTTCTATACGCCATGTTACATCTAGGGGGTACCCATGGGTCGTGACAGCCGGGAACTATTTTGAATTAAAATGCAGAGTAAAAGCTTTTCTTTGAATCCAATGGAGGAAGAACAAATAGCTTTTCCTAGTTAGTCTAGTGTTGCAGAAACCTAGCACAAACAGTACGGTAACCACAAGGCACTTTTGCTTATGTAGAAAAATGAGTTGGCAAAAGGTTTACCTCCACTTGAAGAGGAACTCCCAAGTTCGAGGCATGTCAATTTGGTAAGAAGATGAGATTGCCATTCCCAAAATCAACTTGGAGAGCGACTCAAAAATCGCAACTGATTCATAAAGATCTTGGAGTCCCCCAAAGAACTCCATCATTGAAAGGAAGCAAGTATTACATAATTTTTATTAATGATCTAACAAGGATGTGTTGGATATACTTCTTAAGATTGAGGTTGCTAAAGTTTTTTGGAAATTCAAAGCCTTGGTAGAAAATCAAAGCGGTTGCAAACTACAAGTGCTCAGATCATATAATGGGACTGAGTACACTTCAGATTAGTTCAAAAAAATTTGTCAAGGTGTTGAAATGGAGCATCGACTTACTACTACATATACTTCTCAATAAAATGGTGTAAGTGAAAGAAAGAATAGGACCATCATGGAGATGTCAAGGTGTATGTTAGACGACAAAGAGCTTCCCAAAAAGTTTTGGGGAGAGGAAGCCAATACTACTGTATTTTTGTTTAGCATGCTGCCTACAAAGGTAGTGAATGGTCAAACACCTTTCGAAGCTTGGCATAGGTACAAACCTTTACTAAAGAATCTCAAGATGTTTGGTTGCTTATGTTTTTCTCACATACCTCAACCGAAAAGGGATAAACTTGACAAGAATGAAGAACCTGGAATTTTCATCGGCTATAGCTTGCAGTCAAAAGCTCACAGAATTTTCCAACCATAAACTGGAAAAAAATTGGTAAGTAGAGATGTGGATTTTGTAGAACAAAAGCAATGGGATTGGGATTGGGATGGAGAAAAGGAAGAAATAGAAGCTAATGGGTTGTACAATCTTGAGGAACGAGTTGATCATCCTCCAGTTCGAGGAACTATATCACTTTCACATATCTATCAAAGATGCAATGTAGTAGTATTTGAACCTGCTGAATATGTAGAAGTTGAAAGAGACGAGAAATGATAGTGGCAACGCAGGAGGAGCTAACCATGATCGAGAAAAATGACACATGGAAGCTGGTAGAAAGGCCTCTAGACATAAAGGTTAATGTTGTTAAATTGGTCTACATAACTAAGCTAAATGTAGATGGTTCGGTGAACAAACACAAAGTTACACTTGTGATGAAGGGTTATGCTTAGATTTTTGGTGTAGATTTTCCGAAACATTTGCACCAATCGTGAGACTTGACACAATCAGGCTCTTTTTGGCAATTGCGGCACAGAAGGGTTGGAAAATCTACCGATTGGATGTTAAATCAGCCTTTTTGAATGTTTTCTTGCAGGAAGAAATATATACTGAGCAGCCTGAAGGATTTGTTGCAGAAGGACAGGAAGACAAAGTCTACTTGCTGTAAAAGGCCCTCTATGGATTAAAACATGCTCCAAGGGCTTGGTATAATAGAATCAATTATCATATTTCTGACTTAGGTTTTCAAAAAAATCCTAAGTGAATCAACTCTTTACATAAAGCATGTTAACTCTGACATTATTATAATTTCTTTGTGTGTTGATGATCTTTTAGTAATAGGGAGTAATGTTGTGGTCATAGAAGAGTTGAAAAAGGAGATGATGAAACTCTTTGAAATGACGGATCTTAGAGAGATGGCTTTCTTTCTTGGAATGGAGGTGAAACAAATCCAAGATCAAATATTCATTTTTCAGAACAAGTATGCAAAAGAAATTTTGAGGAAATTTAGAATGGATGATTGCAAAAGTATGAGTACGCCTATGAATCAAAAGGAGAAGCTAATTAAGAACGATGGTGTTGAGCGAGTACAAGAAGGAAGCCACAGAAGCTTGATAGGATGTTTGATATATCTTACAAGAACAAGGCCATATATATTGTATGTTGTAAGTGTACTATCCCGATTCTTGAATTCTCCTAGTGAATTGCATATGCAAGCTGCAAAAAGAGTACTCAGATATGTCAAAGGCACAATGGACTATGGAGTCAAATTTAGCAAATGCAAGAACTTCAAACTTCAAGAATTTCTGACACTGATTGGGGTGCTTCTGCTGAAGATATAAAAAGTATTTCAGGGTACTATTTTATTTTTGGGGTTGGATGTTTTTCTTGGTGTTCAAAAAAACAAGAGATTGTTGCTCAATCAACTGCAGAGGCAAAATTCATTGCTCCTATAACTGCGATCAGTCAAGCTTGTTTGTGGTCTGGGGTTGGAGATGAAGGAAAGCACTGAGATATTTGTGGACAATCAAGCTGTCATTGCTATTTCTCACAATCTAGTTTTTCATAAAAAGACCAAGAATTTCAATGTGAAGCTATATTTTCTTAGAGAAGTGCAAAAGGATGGTTTAGTGAATCTGGAATGTTGCATAATGGAAGAGCAGTTGGCTGATATTTTTACTAAAGCTCTTCCTGTAAGCAAATTTGAGTTCTTGACAAAGGAACTTGGAATTTGCAGCTCTTGATGCAGGGATGAGTATTGAAAGCTGCCTCATGAGCTGTTAGTTGATGTTGAATTGGTAGGATAACATGGATGCTGATGTGTTTTCTTTTTTCAGAAGATAGATTTTTTCTGTTTTATTTTCAATTGTGAGTTTCCTAGTCTTTAGGCATGTAGCTGTTGGTAGACTAAGTTCCTAGTTATTAGGAAGAGTCTTTTTTTGAGTTACTGCATTATTTACTGCAGACAATTAGGGTTTACTTCTATTTAACTCTTTTTTTCACCTTAATAAAATAATTCTCTTCTTCTTATTCTATCGTATGATTTCTTTATCTGTAAAAGACCAACAATATTGTTTTATTTATTAAATTTATCTCTCCACTATTTCACTTAAATACTATCACAAATCTAGAATTAAACTCGAGAATAAATTTCTAGGTAGCAATAACATTTAATAGAGCATGTTCTTGAACCTAACCTTAAGGGACAAAGTGCGGTTAAAATATGAATATACACAATCATTTTGCTTGTTTATATGTAGACTTTACTAATGTGTTATATGTTAACCTAACTTTAAGGGATAGAGTCGCAGTTAAAATATGAATATACACAATCGTTTTACTTGTTTATATATAGGTCGTACTGATGTGTTCTATGTAAATGTTAATACCACATAAATATAAGCATTAGGTTAACCTAAATAGGCAAGTAATAAATCAAAGGATTCTTACAAGCAATCTTAATCCTCTTTATCACGACATCAAATAAACTAAATAGTCAATTTTAAGGATAACTCAACAAGATCGTTGTCTAACTCATAACCCTAAAAAAACTCTCTCATTGAACTTTATAACCTAAGGGTGTCGACTCATTTTCTTGCTTGTTTATTTTATAATTTCACAATGATGTTGTTAAATCTCTTGAATATATAATTTGTACTAGCCTAATCTATATATATATATATATATATATATATATACATAGAAAGGAGGATCTTCAGCCCGCTGATGTGACATGCCTCAATGATCAGGAAATCTATTTATCTATTTTCTCAGATTTTAGGGTTTTTTCCCCCTATTTTTCCATGTAAATGAAATTTAATTAAGGCTACAATAATTAATAGATTCTAATTAATTATTAATTAACATGTAAATGGATTTTAATTAAGGAGCAACACCATGTAACTGTTTTTCTCTTTCGGCCCACTATCACAAATTGACAACTATTTGCTATAAAAATTTCAACACCCTCAATTAGCATTACATAAAACTTTCATATTCCTAACAGTTAATTATTCATCATTAATAAATACTAAATGTGCAAATAAGACTTATAAAATTCCACAATAATTGTAATGTTCACATAACTGCAGCATTAACAACAAAAGAAACAATAACCTTATAAATAGTACTGAATTAGCTATAGATTTCAAACACATCATAAAAATAATGGATCCTTCCTGTTTGATGCATCATCACTCTCATCATATTTTGCAAGTCATTTTCTAACTTCTTTATCAAAATTTATTTGGATATGTATAATTATAATATATATATATATATTGGAATAATAAACAAAATCTGTAAAGTAGAAATTTTTTCTTTTCTATATTTTGCAGATAAAGAAGGTATATGTGTACAATGTGATACTTGGTGATGTTAAGATATTGATGGATAAATTCTTTTGTTCAAGTAAGTGCCAGGTTTAATCTCATATCCATCAATTCTTAGTTAGAGTTTCGAAAATAAAGTCACCAATAATAAATAGTTAATTTATAAATTAAAGTCTATAAAAACTCACATATGCATATTTTGCAGATAAAGAAGGTATATGTGTACAATGTGATGCTTGGTGATGTTAAGATATTGATGGATAAATTCTTTTGTTCAAGTAAGTGCCAGGTT